>JXOV01035622.1:0-22738 GCA_001014945.1 Clogmia albipunctata
AAATATTAAATAGATTATTTGAATGAATAATTTGCATCGCAATTTCAACTGAGGGGGGATGATGGAATTCAGCCCAATCAATCTTTATTTGTTTCCAAACGCGAATTTAAAATCTTTTCTAAGTACACACAGCTCTGAGTGTATTTTGCAATTTGTATGATTAATTAATTACCATTTTCCCATTTTAAGTATAAATTTCCCAGGAAATGGAGTTTGTCGTATATTTATAATTGGGTATAAGTGGGGAGTTCTTTAACAAATTCATTTCCAGATATACGAGTACTAGGAAATTCTTGAGTGAGAGAGAAATTCGTCTCAACTTTTTAATTTGAATTGATTAGACTGTGAAGGATGTTTGGCATAAATATCATAACATCGTTTTTCGACTTTTCGTTTCTTATCTGTTTATTCCCAACGGATGCGGCACGTACCACGACGAGAGCAGGGGGGATGGGAAGATTATCCCTTTGTAAGAAGGTTATGCCACACTGAACATGGGTGTTTAAATTGAACAGTGAACCCAATTTCGTTACAAACATGTAGCGAATTTCCTTTAATACGGCGACAATAGAATTCCGCCCTTTTTGCCATAATGAAGTGCAAAATCTAATACCCCGTCCAATTGGATCTGATTTGGGGGAGCTGGCGATGGTGGTGGAGCGCGTTTCTCGTGTGCTTCCATTCTGCCACCGTGTCGGTCGTCGTTGTGCAAAAGAGCAGTATTCCCCATTCTGGCGCGCTCGCAAATTCAATCCAATTTCGGCGTAAAAGGCGCCAACAACAAAAACACCAGCAGCCTCCACCAGAATCGTCATATCCTGGGAGAAATCTCGAGATAACGAATATAGATTTCGATTCGATTTTCCGGAATTTCGTCTACGTGCCCAAATTGAATCCCGGTCGCTGCTGTTATTTAGTGTGACTACGCCGACACCAGGACACGCTTCCCTTCGGCAGATTTTACGTGTCGGAGGCTACAAAATGAGCCGAAAAGATGGAGAGGTCTCGACACTCTCCGTGAGACACACCCGAGTGCGAAAGCTGAGACGGGAATAATTCGGATTGTCATATTTACGTATGAGCACGTCCAAACTTTACCCAAAACCCATCGACGACTACGTCAAACCGTAATGCTCACGCTGTTCCTCTTCGGCTCCTGTCAAGCGCGTGTTTTTGGCATTCTCGTCGTCGTTGTCTTGAGAGAAACTGTCGCTGTTATCATCGCCGGTATCGACATGCCAATCGAAGATCTCAGTGCAACCAGTAAGGATATTAACTTCAAATATAGCATTTTATTTAATAAAATGAGAAGATAAATAAGTCCATCCGATAAATAAAATTTACTTTTCCATTCTTATGAAGAACATGGTAGTCGCATGACTTCTTCCTATGGTTCCACATCATATAGAAAGGAATTAAGCAAGGCACTGCATCAAAAACAGTTTAGTTTCGAAACAGTGCCTTGCTAATTGTTTTGCCGTCCTCACATAAAAATGAAAATTTTGAAAGTTGTTATATTGTGAAATTGCTTTGTAATAGTAATGAAGTAATACAATATTTTATGACATTAAGTCCCAAAGTCCATTAAATACAATATAAAAATATTAGAAATTACAGTACCAAATGCCACGCCAAAAATTATTGCGCCCGGGCCAGACCGCCCCTTTACTACGCCATTGAGTCGATGTTAAGGAAAGTTGTAGTATTCCTTCTTATTAGGCCCTCTGTTGCACTGAGCCTTTCAGCTGAATGCCGTGTGAAAAATTAAAGGTCGTCAATGCTCGGTTCGAGAGTCTAGAAAATGAACTGGCAACTGGCTGAATGGAGCACCTGCAAACGATACAACAGCCGGGCGCCCGCTCCACGGGGCCCGTGATTAGGGGTGTTGACGGCCTCTTTTCGCCCATCATCAGCTGTGTGTCGATGTACAGCCGACGACGAGGCCAATTACCGATTCCTGCTTGATTCCTTGGCATGATGAAATAAACATGAATGGACGGAGGAGCAAACAAACTTCTCTCTCTACTTTCTCCCCAACCCTCCCTCCTTCCCAATTACCGATAAATAATTCACTTTAATTGTCTTATTAAGTTGTTAGCTCTGCCCCGACATTTTCGAATAAATACGTTGCGCTTTCTTCCTCCATCCATTCTGACTCCCCTGTCTCGCTGTCCCTTTCTAAATAATGAGCCCCCAACCGTCTGACCACCACAGTTCCATTTCCGTCTTGATTGCATTATTTAACGGATGCATGGCGTAGTTTAATTGTCCCAGGTCGGATTTCTCAGACACGGTAATTACCATTTTGAGGCGGTCGGTTCCAAAGGAGCCCCCTTTTTGTTATTAATACCAGAGTATTATTGTTATTCGCCTCGAGCCAACGAAGGATTGACAGGTAATTTCAGGTTTAATACAAAACCGAGTGCCAAACACGAAGACGTCATTATGATATGATAATCACCCGTTTCCAATGCCTCTAATGGGATTGTCAATCCATAATTAAATGCCTGGATCGCAAGACATGTCTTTATTAAAACTAGAGCCATGTGTGCTCGAAATTCATATTCTGCAAGCACACCCACTCTCCAGGCAAATTAAATCCGCCAGGAATTTTCAAATGAGCGAAATAAAGTTATTCTAGGTTGTTAAAAGTTTAACCTAATTTTAGAGCTCTCATCAATTTGATACTGTACACGTGATAGAAATGTGAAAACTTGTGAAAATGTATGTTATAACATAATTTGAATTATACATCACTTTTGACAGAATACCTATTTATAGATGACTTTAAACATATTCGTTAATTTGATTGATGCATATCATTTATAGATAACAGAAATTAATTTATGTTTCTAAAGTATTAATTATAAAATAATATATTTATGGGGATTGTTTTCCAATCTTTTGTTTGTATTTTAACTCGAATTTAAAACAAAATTAGTGGAATTACATACAATGTTTTAAAATTATGGTCTGTTTGCATGAAGTTATTTTATTTATTTTGATACAAATAACAAATTTAATGATAAATGGAACTGCTTAACCTCAATTTGGAACTATAATAATTGGATCTGAGAAAATTCTACTTAAAGTACGAAGTTTGTATTGATTTTATATTTAGTTCTTTTTAAAAATTCATAGTACGAAAATATATTACATACAATATGTACATCAGTATTGTAGTATTTTATTGACCCTTTTTCTATTATTATAATAACATTTATTTGTATTGTTGTAATTAACAATTTACGAGTATTGATTTACGTTTTATGTTTTTCTAACTTTGCTTTATAAATATTAAATTAAACATGCACGGTTTTTTAACTAAAGCCTTATTTGCATATTTTTATAAATAAATCAGGTGTTTTCAATGAATCAATGGATTTATTGTATTTTCATGTTCCCAAACAAAATAATTGGATGTTGGACTCGGAAAATCTAAGAATATGGCTCTAAATCCTGATTGGGACAGTCTTGATATAACAGTATGATTGAACTTTACTTTTATTTATAATAAAGCTTGGTCAACTGTTATGGTAAATTGCGCTTAAGTAACTTTAGTTATTAATTTTTAGTAGTTGAATTACAAAGTAATAATTTTGTGTATTTATATCAATTATGATTTTCTGTGGGTATTGAATAATGTGTAACTAAACAGTGTGTAATTATGAGAGACTTTATAGAGCAAATGACTACTGAAATGTAAAGATTTTTCAATGTATAACAGAAACATTTTCGTTGGTATTGGCCAAGAAAGAACAAAATTTTTATTAATTAATGAAGTTTAATAATTTAAGCAGAAATATTTTATAATTTTTTGTATATTGTACTATACTTAGATTGAGAATTTAATTCTTGAAATTATGCTATTTGCCAAATTGTTCTATTTATTTGCTTGACAACAATCGTTTAATAAACATGACAGGGATTTAACCTTTCCCAAACCGGAATCATTACAATTTTGTGTTACGAGGGCAGGTTATTTATAAACACCAGGATATTGTATCCAATTCAAATAGGAAGCCAATTACTTAGTACTTGGCTTGTGGATTGAACAAGTATTTTCGTCCTCGCCTTGAAGGGTGAGTCTTGAGTAACCGACCGAATACCGGCGAAAGAATTTCCGAAAGGTTTCCCCGTTTTGTGGGGGCCAGCAAAAGAGAGGGAAGAACAAAAAGAAATAATTTCCCCGAGGCGAATATTTTGGCGACGAGATTTAAATAGCACTTGCGAAAATTCCTCCACTGATCCTCATTCAACCCCAGACACAGTGAGAGAAAGGGAGAAAAAAAGCTAATTGTCATACGTCTAAAGCTGATTTTGAATCCCTCCTCTGTTTTTCTGGCTTTAATTGGCGAAAAGTTTCAAAGTCATCAAAACGACATGGAATCGCTGTTAAACAAAACCGCAACAACTGCAAAAAGCGTCAATTTTGTTGAACCGACATTGACGTCGTTGCGGCAGCAAGAACGGGTTATTTTATTCCAGCGGAAAGCGAGAGTGACTCTAATGATAATGTTCCACAGTGCAAATGGCAACAACGGCTGAGATTTCATAAGAGGGGTGACGAGAGAGGCAGAGGGATGGAGGAATCACTCTGTCAGCTGGTGTCATACATTAAATATAATTGTTAAAGTTACATCCATTTCCATGGGCAAATGGAAACTCATAAAAGCTAGACCTACTAGGAAAATGGACCATCAAAAGTTATCCTCCTTTCATCTTAGGAATTAGATTAAAAGTGATGGAATTGTACTTCTTCAAATGGAAAGAGGAAAATGTTATATAATAGACATTAAAAGTTAATTTTAAAAAAAGTTTTTTAATCAATACCAACATACAAATCCATTGCTTTAAAAATAATTTTTGGAAGCTTAAGGACGACCTATTAAATATTAATAACTGTATTTTAGAGATAAAACTAAAATTTGACAATAAAGTTGACTTCAAAGGCCGTATATTCGTATTATATTTATAAACAAATGATATGTACGTATATGTTGTTCTTTATTTTCCTAAGGAAGTGAATAACTTGATGATTCAAAATGACTCTGAAATAATATAATTAACCTACTTTACTTTCGGCTTCTTTAATTAGAAAAATTGAAGAATTAGTATTTTTAATTTTAATAAACGAGTTCATTAAAATACAAACCACCACTTCTCATTTCTCTTAATATTTTTTTGTTCCTCCATTTAATTTGATTAATATTCCTACGAGTTTATTTAGATTAGTTCCGCAAGACTTTCTTAGGAAATTCCGCCTCTTGAGTTCCATTTTCTATCTTTTATTTAATGTTTGTAATTCCATCCACGCATTTTTATCTCGTTTTTGAGCGAATTTGATATTTCTATTCTAGGAAAGTTTCAAAGTCATTTTAAAAAGAAAGTCAATGACCTTTTGGTCCAATATTGAATACAATTATTTTTATCTCGATACTGAAGACTCAATAAATTTTCATTTACAAACGGGACTAGGCATTAGAAAATTTAGTTGCATAATTTTTCAAATAATCCAACAATCAAATAGATTGCAAGATTTTTATAAGTATTGTGATTAGCAATATGCAGAAAAAAGAAAAGAACATCAGTGCAACATCAACGGTTTTTAGAAATAAAAATGTACCAATTGTCTGCAATTTTAGTAAGCCTGTTTATCACACAATTGCAATCCATGATTGTTATTGTCTGTTGCAACTTTTTGTTAATATCAGAAATCAAAATTTGAATAAGTAAGGTATTTTTCTATAAAATATTTACAATAATTTTTTGAATTCAAACAGAGTTATTATTTAAATTTTTTTTGAATCCATTACAAGTTCAGACCAGAAAAAATCAAAATGGAGAATTCGTTTTTAATGAGTAAAGTCGTAAATTGATCCAAATGTATTTTAATCTATAAATATTTCTCATTTCATATTTCTACTAAATTCTTTCACTCAAATATTATTCCTTATATTTTTAGCATTAAAATTAAATTAAACCTATTTTTCAAACAAAACCGGTATTTTTTCCTATAAAGGCCACTTTGTTTTGGCGTTTCTAAATTAATTGGCAGAAATGAGTTTCCTCTGTCCTCCTCCGCAGAATGTCCGGAAACTTTTGAGCAACAAAGGGAAATGTTAAAGTGTGAAAGTGTCTTCAATCTCACTTAAATTTGGGTCAAGTTTCCGTTTCCTTGGTCCTTATCAGGAGATTGATTTAGAGCTTTGGATAATGGATCCGAGTTTAATTTAATTTCGATCACAGAAATTCGATTATTTGGGATCACAAAAGGCGATTCTGTTTTTGGATTGGTGGGAGGAAGATATGGGGTGCTTCCTGGTCCATCAAGTACTCTCGATTCAGTTTCGGTAAACATTTGTTCGGTCATCCGTCCGCATGAGAAGGTGTTTGCCAAATTTGCACAATGACAGGAGATCCATTTTTCACGGCGGGGCAGAAAAAACTTTTAGAAATGCTGTTGTTTTGATAAATATTTTACCATCAACCAAAATCTGCCTCTTCTCTCCTGCCCTCCTCCCAAAAATGTGACTGTATTTATTATGGCCTCGTTTCCTCCGTAAAGTGAAAGAGGATGAGAAGGAAGAGGAACAAGAAGGAAATAAAACATATTGAAGCCTTATAACTGTGTTTGTATAAAACGGGAAAAGTGTTTGCTACTCGGTGCGAAAACTTTTCGCAGTTAATCTTTTTCGAACGAGTTCAACTTTTCCCAGAAAGCGGATGAAATTGTTGGAAAGTGAATGAAATTTATTATTATTCTGCAAAAATAGTTTTATGCCTTGGCACTGTGGTCCATAATTACTGATTCATTTGCCTGTCTCGAAAGTAATATTACTGGAAAACTCACAAAAACATAAAGCAATCATAGTAATTTCCATTAGTTTTGGTTATTACCGAAAAGTTTTTGGGAATTGATTTTGGCAGTATTTTGCGAAATGGATTATTAAAATGTTTCAATGTAGGTGATGGCATTTAAAAGTTAATTAAATGTGTGTCAATAAAGTTTTATTCAATTAGACAAATGGGTTCAAGAAGTGCCTAAGAAAATGCCAGAGTTAAATAGGTATATCTAAATTTCTAAAAGATTTTCTTTAATATTTTATATCATGAGCTATTATTTTAAAGGGTTTAAAAAAAAGTTTGCTAACCCTCATGACTTTATGCAAACTTTTTCATTAAATATAAATTCACTTGTGGAGGCGCTATTAATAGCTGTTCCATTGTTAAATTTCTTTGAGGAAGTTAATTAATTATTCATATTAATTCATTCCATCGCTATTTTCAGAAATGAACAATTGTCTTTGAATTGATGTCCTTTATAAATATTTATTAAAATTCCTAATTTCTTTATAAGTAAATATAGACTTTAATTTACATTCATTTTTATTAACAATCAAATTCTAATTTATTTAAAACTGGAAGACTAATTTCAATGTCAAGAAACGACCTTCATTTCTCCAAATTTAAGCTTAATTAAAAATGGAGTGTATTCTTTTCTTTCTTATTGTACCTTTCTCGTCATTTTCATTCATAGAATTTTCAATGATATTTGATTTTAATAAATTAATTATTAAATTTTTTTAAATATTAATTAATTGCATATTCAGATTATTTAAAAAAGTTTAATTTGATATTCAAATTTTAAATTTATGAGCTTTATTTTCTTATAACCATAATAAAAATAAAGCAGAAAAAACATTTTATGGTCAAACTCATCTAACATTCAGCTGACATATTTCCCAGAAGGTTTCCGTGAAAAAATTTACAGCTTCATGGACGCTTTATTTCTAAGAACTTGAGATTCACTAAAAGAGAGCAAATTTGCTTTTAATTTATTTAGTGAAAATATTGAAATGGAAATTACATGGAATTAGCTTTTTCTAATTGCTTTATTTCAACATGGTCGTATTTGTTTATCACAATTCATAATTCCCGAATTAAATTGAATTTGATTTAATTATTGCTCGTAATTTTTCTTCTTAAATACATCAGCTTACCGCACTGATTGCAAATCAAATTTGCGATATGCTCGCATGAGCATGAATGTGCATTAATATGGAATTGGTTTTTCCTTTCATGAATTTGACTTAATTCTCCCCGGGGGTTATTACACAACCCAGTGCAGCTGATGAAATTAGTTCAAATACATCGGCTCTTTGTGATTGAACAAATAAACGATTGAAATTGCGTTCAGATCAAAGATTTCTCAGAAATTTATCCAAAAAAATATGGGAAAATCATAAACATTTGTTAATCAAACATTACTTAATACTATAGAACTCAAAATGCCAAAGACTGATTTCCCTAAATGTAATAAATTAATAAAATAGCATATTTTCTTGAGTAATAATTTCAATTAAAAAACCTTTTACTTAGAAATGATCACTATGAAAATTAAAAGTTTTTATGAGTTTTGACGACAAGGTTTTTCTATAAGAGATTTTTCTAAAATAAACTAAAAGACATTATAATTCATGTAAACTCTGAAGTCTCTCTAAATCATTTTGGATAAGTTTTCAAATTTCCAACTATTTTTATTAGATATTTTTTTAAAAAAACATCAAAATGTATTGATATGATAAAAAGATATTAATTAGGCTTCAAAGATAAAAGCATTCCAAATTGGTACATCTTTTATTTTATTCTTTACAGCCGTTCTTCCAAAAAGTATGGCATCTCTCCCAAGTTTACCCTATATAACTAAGAAATTTGACAGAGTACAATAATCCTTTAAATATTTCAATAAATCAAATTAATACTACTTTATTTCCTTAATTCTTTATTTGAAAAATGTTCTTTTCAAAGAATTTTTAAACAATATTTTAATCACCCATTTAAAAGGAAATATTAAAATTCATTTATTTCTTATTAACGGTTCAGAAGAAGAAATTAAATATCAATTTGATACGCTCCTTCGAAGACTGTTTTCTCATTTATTGTAATGTTGAAGCTTCTTTGCAAATTCATATCTGGAGTGGTGTATTTATACAGTTTACGGTATTACGATAGAATTTCCTAGCAAGATGCAATCCAAAGTAATTACGAAGGAGGATAATTAAAACTATAAGGGTGGAAAATATGCAGATATTTTGTAATTAAATATTTTCATTAATTTTAATTCAAATAAGATTCAAATTAAAAACCATTTAATTGCAGTCATAATAAAATTTTCCTGTAAGGAACATGGGGAGACTTAACCTCAACTAACGGGTTTTTAACTTTAATTTATGATTTCAATTCAATTTCAATTTTATATTTCTAGTATACAATTTATTGACACAAAAGGATTTCGTACATTTCTGTAATAAATATTTTACTTCCAGGCACGACAAAAATACACTGTTTTCTTTGCTTTCCTATAAATAAATCACAAACATAAAATATCCTATTATGAGATTAAATGTGAAAAGTAAGAGGAAAATAATACAAATCCTATTTATGAGGATTGGAAATTCGACATTATCTTTTCTGATATTTTGAACATTAAATTGAGGACAAATTTAAGGCTCATTGTAAAAACTGTTTATTTTAATATGACCTTGTCGTTATTGCTAATAAATCAATATTACTGTAATAATACAACACTTAGATAGACCTTTTAAAGACACTTATACTTTTTTGAGTAAAATATGAAATTTTCATGAAATATATAGAAGTCAGGTTCTAATTGAACCTTTTTCAATAACCAATAACAAAGTTTTTTTTTGTTTAAATTAGAATATAGAATTTTGTTCTGATTACAGTCATCTCTCTTTCCCTAAAGCTTCTCTAATATTGATAACTAAGAAAAAGAAAACAGATTTTTGTACTGCAGCACATCACAATGATTTTTATGGTGATTTGTCCTAAAATAGATACACAGCCGATAGTCATTTTAAACGCATGAGCTCCTTTTTAACGTATATGTTTCTGATTTTGAATGATTCTATTGTTCAGTCTGGTTTTATAGACATCGTTGTATAAATTACTATTTCGAATTTGATCGAATAACTATAATACGAGTTGTTAAGCAATAACCAAATACAATTTTAGAAAATAATCGTATTGGAAGTGAAATTAAATGGACTGTCTTCAAATCGATTATGGGTTAGAATTTTTTTTTGTAATCTTTTCTATTTTCATTTTTGAAATATCATTTCAAAGACACTCGGATCGATTACTTTGGCTTTGAACACACATGAGATGGCGTATTTGGACTACTCCCTTCCTGAGCACATAACCGCTTCTATTTTCGTTTCTTTAAATTGCTTTCCGACAATCACCAACAAAGCCCTGAGAGTCATGATAACAAATGGGAAAAATATTGGTATCCGATCACCCATAGCTCTGTCATCATCATTAAAGTGAATTCGTTCCATCTCTGATGCTCCTCGGTTCGTTGCTTGTGCTTGGTTTAGAGACGGCTGCTGCTGGCTGGCTGGAATTGAGCTGGAGGAGATGAGTAGAGGAGATGAGAAAACGAGGAGGACGACCGTTCTAAACGGATAGATTGCTATTGGCAGCAAAAAAGGGTTTCGCCTTTTATCTGGCCAGCAACAAATAATTGGGATGACGATAAAACAACACACAGCACCAGAGTCACTGTGGTGGACATAAAAAATGATTTCGGACCGAATGTTTCCATAGTTGGAGAGTCATGTTCTCCAAGGTTGATATTTTGCCATTCCAAATTTACATTTTTTCATCGTGTTTTGCGCTCCCTGGACGAACTGAACTTCCTCCATCCATTACTCTTCCTTTTTTGTCTTTGCAGACTTTGATCTAGGGTTACTATATTTTTATGGTTTAATTTTATGTAGGGTAATAATCAAATTTATTTATAGATCTTCTACAAACGTATTATTAAAAAAAAGAACAACTACTGATTAAATTATTTGCAATCGAGAGACGGCAAATTAAATTCCCCCTCTCTAAATGAATCATAAACAATAAATTTGTTACGTGTGATAGAGAACTAATTTTAATTTTGAAAAAAAAAAGATTTTTATATTATTGTACTGAAAAATACGATCGTGACAATTTTAAAACAATGTCATATTTTATTGATCTAGTTGTATAATAGGTATTTACACAACTAGGTCGATAATGTTTATCGATCATGTTTCATACAAAATGGATTTGTAAATAAATTAATACAAAAATCTTTCTTTGAATTTTTGTAAAAATATATGTTGTTTATAGAGAATTCAATTTAAAACTTGAATTGAGGAAAAAACGATGTTTTTCTTAACATTTTTGTGTTAATTTATTGAAAATTACGCTTGTGAATTTTAAGGACTCTAGTCTTTGACAAAGTCTTATTTAAACTAATATTACGACTATATTAATGATATTACGTATGTTTCCGTTTAATTTGATAAAGGAGGTTTTATTAATTTAGATCATTTCTTTAAAATTTATTTCAACATTTTCGAAGAATATTTTAAAAGCATATTTCTCTTATAAATTTTGCAACTTTTTTTGTTACACATAAATAACTCATTTGAGTTTGATAATAATTTTAGCTCTGTTTTGTCCTTATTACAATAGATTGATGCAAATTTCTTGAATAATCTTAAATTTTTGTTAAAGGCATGAAAAGCTAGAGTAGCAAAAGCAATTCTATGTTCATCAAGTATATATTGGTTACATTATAATTCATATAGTTTTAGGATTCAACAGTTTATGAATTTTTATTGTATGTAAAGAAGGCCTATGCGTTCAATAATGCTAATTAATAATGTTTGATAAAATACTTTCATACAAATTAAGATGAAAAACTAAAAATACTTTTTTAAAAAATTTACGTTTCTATTCCACACATCCTTTAAACGTGAACTCAATTATTTAATTTTTAAAACGTCTGTATATATTTATTTATCTAAAATCCCATTTTTTATATTTATTAAAAGTACTAACCGGAAGTTACAAAACTAAAAATGGATATCGATATAAAAAGATAGGGCACTGCTATAGAAAACGTGTTGTATTCCTATTTTATCACGATTTTTCTATTGCCATTTTCCCACCTACATATAAAAAGTGATTTCCCTTAAATAGCTGTCTCTTTCCCTGTGTATAAGTCGGTCGCCTATCTAACTACCGATCTGGCCCGGAACCAACCACCAGATGAGGGGAGGCGGGGGGCTAGCAGCCGAGATACTGGGGACATAATAGTGGTAATTGAAATCAATAAACAATGCCGATCGAAGAAGTTTCGATAAGCAAGTTATGAGGGGAAAATCATAAAATCATTCCATCGAAGCACAAGTTCTCTTTATCGGCACACACAACTGGTGGATCTAAAACGCCATCACCATAAAAGCCACCTCCCTGTTCTCTCCTCTATACTATCGTAGACAAACCAGGGAAAGGCAGAGTGGAAAACAGAAGAGGAGCAGGAGGAGGTGGTGGAGGGATAGACGATTTAATGGTGTGTCTGGCTTCACACTCAGCGGCGTTTTATTGAAATTGCGAGGATGGCGAAAACAACGCGATTCGAATCGCAGAAAATAGAAACCCGATCATTTGATTTCCGATTGATTGTCATGGAATTTTGCAAATCCCATCATCAATTTAATGGCGATGTCAGTCAAAGATATTTCGGTGTGGTGTTCGACAGTCAAAAACCGATTTCCCTCTCACAGGCAGAAAGGGTGCTTTCGTAAGCGTTTAAAGTTCCGACAAACTCTCGGAACAGAGCACAGAGTAAACGAACTATTATAATGTATTAAGCCCCAATGCTGTATAGAGAAAGGAACACTTTACGATAGTGAATAACTGACATTACAATTACAAATTGCTTTGCAATTAAGTGTATTTGTTGATTTAATTACTCGGCTCTTGTTTATTAATTGATTCTGTTTGTCTATAAAAGTTTGATCAACATTTTTAATTAGAAATTCCATTAGTGGAAGAGATTTGAAATATGGTACTTTATAAATGCTTATTCAACAAAACAACCACATTAAAAAGCTTTTGGAAGTGATTTCAATGAACTACATAATTAATTATTATCCAAATTGTATTTCAACGTTTGGATTGAATCAGTTCGATTTAATCGGTTTGATTGATTTCTAGCCAATAAATGGCATTAAAATGCTTTTCTTTGAATTCAAATGGATTTTGAGGTAATATTTTAAAAACTCAATAAATTAATCCTCTCATTTCATAGTAGGTATATAAGTCATTATTGCATTGAATTTTAGTTGCATAAAATTTATATTATCGACGTGTTTATAATACTTAAACTTAAAATAAATCTTTTCATCACTAGTGTTTTTTCTTGGTGAATAATTACCATCGAAATCATCAAAATCATATGGAAGTTTCATAGTACGTTGTTTACTAATGGTTTAAAATTTAAATGAATGTTATATGACATGATTGGGCAACGGCTATTTAAATAAAAGGGAGAGATTATATCCTCCCGCAATTGTAACAAAATACGATATTTTAAAAAATATTATTTTGGTAATTCAATTTGCATAAAATTTTGTATACAACACGGTCGATAAGCATTATTAGATAAAGAAGTACTTTTCAAATATTGCAAAAATCTATATAAAAAATAAGTACAATAATTTTAAACCTGCTAACAACTACAAGTAATAAAGTTATTGAAATAATTATTCAACTACGAATTTCAGCAAAATTTGTCTTCCAAGAAACTATTATAAAAATATATTTTGTTTAAAATTATAGTACTATTAAATTAATTGAAACCATAAAATAGATTAAAGTCTTTAAACATTTAGGAAGTTTTTGATCCACTTAACTCAAACAACATATTCTTTGTTAAAGTATAAGCCCCCACTGAAGCACCCTTTATTTCAATGATATCTATATATATAGGGACTGTTTCAAACTTTGTTTACAGAGATCTCCATGAAAAGATTTCAGTTTTTGTGGGAGTTGGAAAAACTAGAGAGGAAGAAACTCCTTCTAAAAATCACCACGATTGCTATTCATTGTCAATTTCGTTAACAATCCTTTTCATTCCGTGTCTGTTCGTTCTCTCCCTTTCTCTTCCTCATTCATTCCCCGTTCATTGTCCATGGGTTACGTAGTTGGAGCTGCTGCCAAAATATGGGAGAAAGGGAGAGGTGGAGGAAAGCTGCCTAGGCTATAACAAAACTTAGTATATTGAATTGAATTTGGTTGCGAATGGAGAATTTGCATGTCTGTGAATGAAATATGTGTGTTATTGTTGTTGAATGGGGGCGCAAAATAAAGCAAAGACTGGAAGGATCGGATACAAGGGCGGCCCCATTACACAATCTGATGAATCGGCGAGGCGAATTCAATTCATGTGCACAGTCATATCATCGCTCTGCTGCGATTCGTTGCGATAGACAATGACGATTCTCAGGGCAGAGGGTGTTGAAGCTGAAATTTATTTTATGATTCGATCTCCTCTTTTTGGTTATGACGAGGATTGTTCAAAAAGTATCGAGACTTTATAGTACATTTGATAGTAGTTATTTTTTGTGTTGATACATTTGTCTTGAGTACATCTTTCCAGTTTCAAGTGCAAAGCGTAATTACTTTGGTTTTGATAGATAAACCATTAGACTGTATTTTGTGCAATAAATCTTAATTTTTTTTTGCAAAGACTGAAGGGCCTAATTTGGTAAATCGTACTTGAAGCATTAGATAGCTCAATACTATATTTTTAAAACACATAACAAATAGTAACTTTTATATTTTTAAAATTAATTTTTTAAATACACTTACAAAAAAATAAAATGTCCATCCTCAATTTTCGAACACCTATTATCGTCAATTATAATTGGTCGACACAGACTGCCATTAAAAATGGATACTCAAAGAAGGCTAAAAGTGAAATCGTTTAAAATGTCTTACAATGCCATATGAGTTTTCGTTGGGTATAAATGATTCCAGGTGATTTAAATACTTCTTAGATAGCCGAGAAGATGCCGATAATGAACTTTGTTTGGGACTCTCCTATCAATAACCGTTTAAGTTATGAAGAAAACTGAATTTGAAAATCATCAAATTTAAGAGTAGGTTCTGAAAATGTTGTTATAGCATTCTTATCGATTTATGCAATTTGTCAGATGTTTTGGCAAAGAGGTGAAATTTCAGAATTTTGATTAGAAAAACCGTTGCATAAGCTTTCTTCAGAAGCTCTTTAATGACGTCAGTTAAGATGCTGATGTGTATGAATTAGTCAGCACTGTAAAAGAAATTACAATAAAAATGCTTGATTTTTTAAAATTATAAATTCTTAGTAAATATCAAATGTTTTTTATAATAAAAAGGAAAATTTATATGAAATAGAGAAATAAATAAGATATTTTAATTATGAGTAAATCCAAGAGAAATATTCACCGTTTCTTCAAACTTTTGAAGAAAAAAATTAAGTTATCTTTTCATATAACAGCAAAGAAGGTTGAAGACTTAATAGTTTATAGATTATAAGAGTAAATATAGAACTCTGTGTTTTATTGTATATTGTACATAAATTTCAAGATTTTAGTTAATATAGGGGTAGCCATTATTGCCATATAATTTCAAAAGTCTAGATTCTTTCTGAACATACCTCGTAGAGATACATATAGGTATTTCTTTATATGTCTTCCATATTGATTCTTTAGTCCCTCTAAATGTTATCTTTGGATATGTGCGGCATGATTCGGCTCGGCTTTGGGATCAGCCAAAGGAATTCCATTCGCTTTGCGCCCTTTCATCGAATCCACAAGCAAAATTGTTTTGTCAAAACGTGACTAGTTTCCGCATTGTTTCCAAGCATCGGAATTTCCACAGCAGCAACACACAATTTCGACACAATAAATGTAGGTTCGATAAAATACCACATAAATGTTTACAGTTAATTGTGAAAGATGTTTGGATTATCCCCGTTCAGAAGCACAGAGAGATACAGGGAGATCACAGTGAGAGAGCAGTAGTAGGAAATTAATTTGTCTTCTTCCAAGTGTCGATGCTGTGCTGTTGGTCTTGTTTTTAGTGTTCTGGAACGGGTCTTGTAACAAACATCTTCTGTCTTTTCAATTATTAATGAATAGAAAATATTGATGCAAATACACATTTTGTTATTGCGAAATGGAAACAATTATGGAATGGAATAGAGAGGGATGGTAAACATTTTCTGGAAAATCCTTTTATAAGTAATCTTTAGCAAAACAAGTTTTAGAAGCGTTTCATTTTGAGCTATGAAGATCAAACATTTCAAGTTACGAGTATGTTCGTTTTTTTAAATATTTATTTAAATCTTTACTTCTCATAACATAAATTCCATAAATTAATTTCATCGTGCTGTCAACGTTTTTACGCTTGACTAATTTTTTAAAATAAAATTTGTCAAATATATTGAACACGTGTTTCAACAATTTTGCGACTTCAAATGAATTGCTAAAATTTCCAACTGAGAGAAAAGTTTTTTTTACATTAGAAATTCCTGTCAGAATTCATCTGTTTTCATATTAAAAAATTGAATTAAATAAAAGAACAAAAAAAATATTGAAATTGAATCCACGCGAGTCTACTTTCTAGCTTTTTTCCAATGATTTCAGATTTAGTTCGTTTAAGAATTTTGCAATTATATCATAATAAAGTGAATTTATGATTACATAATTGAGACCACGGGATATAAAAAGTCTTACAAATAGTATCCGAAAATGAATTATTGAATAAATAGTTTTAATTATAGGATTAAAAGGGGGTGAAAAAGTGGAGCTCTGCTTTTCGAAGGGGATTAACTGTTTTCCGTGCCAGAGAGCGACCCAATGCACTTGTTGTGGGAATTAAAAGTTGAAATGAAAAAGTTTGCCTCCAAATTAGTCCAATTCGACTGTGTGCAACTGTTGCGAGAACCCTTTCATCAGAGGGTGCATTTTGGCGAAAGCAGTTCAAATGTTTTACCAAATTTGAGCAAATCAAATTACGAAATGAAGCCATTGCTGTGAAATTGAGGAAAACCGTTTTTCACCCAAAACTAATCAATCTAATGTCTAACTTTTATGATTACTCGGATCCAGAATTTGTTGCCTTTTTCGAGTGAACGACGACGATGGTGGATCTTACTGTTTCTGGATTTGCTGGCTGTTTGTATGCATGGAGAGGTTGAAAATTGTCTTTGAAAGTTTGGCTTAAACATGCGGGATTGTTTCCGGCAGCGAGCTGGAAGGAAACTTAATCAAACTTTTCATGTTGAAATACTGGAGAGATGAGGAGGACAGAAATAAAATCACAAAGACGGAACCTTGAAGACTTTGGCTCCACTGCTGCTGCTGCTGTGCTGCTGCCTGGTGAATCCCACAAAATGATGACATGTGGTAAAATAAGCAAAACGACCCAAAATCAAACGATTCGCTCAAGCAGAAGCGGAGAGACAAAGGAGAAGGGTGCCACAAGAGAAGGAGAAAGCTGGGAAATAATTTCGGAAGCAACCCACAAAGGCACTCCTTCCCTAGACCCGGGTCTATGATGACAATAAGGCAAGTTAGCTGGCTCGGGTTGATTGTCAGAAGAGGAGAGAAGGAAGACGAGTTATTGTATTGCGGGTTTTGTGGGAAATGAAATTACCTATACCCCGTTAAACAAACGACAGACATCATTTTCTGAGGAAAGCGTTTACTATTAAATTGGTGGCCTCGTTTTTTCCACATTTTTCCTTGGGATATAATCATTGCCATGGTGAAGAACGTGGAACAGTCTAAATGGAATCGGAGCTCATCTAGCAAGTTCCTGAGCGCGCAATCATCAAAAATTCAAAATGTTTCAGTTCCTGGTTACCTTACCATTCCACCAAGAGAAAGAGCGCCTTCCACCCTACCTCCCTCCCTCTAGAAAAAGCTCATCACCACCCACTTCGCATTGTACCGTTATTATTCTCTCAAAATCTAAACATTTTAGTGTTGATTTAAGCCACATCTTCCAAACCATAATGGGCACAGAATGTGGAGCAGAGCGAGATGTTTTGCGGTCGGAATTGTCGAAATTCCGTCGTGATTTCTAGAATTTGACAATTAAACCGAAATGGCTGGAATTTAATTAAAAATCCCATTTTCTGATGGTTTCTCATAATTCTGTCAAATGACTGTGTGCCCCGTTGTGTGTAGTCAGTGCAAAATAAATGACAAAGGAAATCGAGTTGGAACTCTGGGTATGTGGCTGTGCGTGTGGCCGACCTTTCCTTATGCTGTTCTCAATATTTTATTCGATTAACTTTTTCTCCTTCTCCTTTTTTATTCCCGTTGCCCGACGCCGCTTTATACTTTATGATTTACGTATGTATAAAGGACTTGAAGAACCAGAAGGAGGAGATGGGGGGATACTCCGAATTGAAGGCGAGGCGCCTTCTTCTATTACGGATCCGGTTTATGGAGCGTTTTTGTGTTTGGTGATTCATTCAAAACTTTTCCTATTTTGATTTATTTTTTATGAACCAGATTGTTATTAGTTATCAAGTGGGAGGTTCGCTTGAAGGTAATGGAGTAAGAGGGAAAAACGGGTCCGGAAACTTTTTCGTCGGGCCCAGCAATAATAGAGATGATAGCTCCAATTGATATGGGATGTATTGGCGGGTTAGTAATGAACACAAGACGACGACGATGACGACTAGGAATAAAAACAAACGTTAGAACTGACTGAGCCCAGGCAGATTGAAGCTCTTGAATTATACGAAGAGATTTGTTCATTCCGCATCATCGAATCGCCAACCCCTTTTCATCGACTCTCGCTCTCGTTGCCCTTAAGGAAGTATGGAGAATGGAAAATGTTGTGGGGGGAAAGGGCCACAAAAAATGCGGAGGAGACGACGACGGAGCAAAGAAGGGAAGCTTTTTCGTGAATTGCAAAAACAACTCCGATTCCATTCATCTTCGTTGGATACACTTTTTCCTCCGTTTTATATTCCCACCATTTATCCATATAGGTTCCATTGTTGCTAATGTGTTTAGATGTAGACATACATACTTATAAATAAATATGTCGAGATGAAATAAATAAGAAAAATCTAATAGGAAAATTTTATTTTCATCTATTTATCTTTTGGAGTCTCGTCGGTCGGATGGTTTCTTTTGTAGGATAATATAATACGGAACAAGTTTCTGGCATCATAAGCGGAAGACCAAGAATGCGAATGTACTAAAGGAAAATCGATTCCATCTTCCATTATTGTTATTGCCATTCAATTGCTGCTTGCCTTCTCTTTAAGGGATGAAAAAGAGAGGGAACGAAACAAGAGCAGAGAAAGAACAAACACGTATGCATAAGTGGATGGATATGTGGACTTGGATGGGTATAATATTCCAGTCTCGATGAGATGATGACGATCAGAGGAAAGTCACTTACCCGATTTTCAATGGGCCACTGGGCTGAATTTTATGCTGTGTGTATTTGGGAGCCCTCTAATCTAAATGTAATTCGTCCGGTTCCCTTTATTTGTGTCCGAAAAGAAAGAAATGTTTTGCCGGTCTCCTCGAGGGTTATTCAAAGACTACATAAAGACTTCTCCTCTTTCCCATCCTTCGGGTTTTTCTCCTCGTCTACTCGGCTAGGACTAAAGAGATGTTCGATTTCTATTCGCCCCGTGGGAAGGATCTAAATTCGAGTTATCGATGGAGCCGAGCAGAGACATCAAGCGAAATGTGGAATGATGGGAATGATTTGACTATTTTATGATGAATAATAAACCTACTAAAGACGTCCTTTCATGTTGAAACGATTCCGGAATAATTAATTAAATCTCGTATTGTGACACAGCTGGAGGGAAGAAAGGAAGAGGCAGTTCAGAGATTCATCAATCTGTAAATGGTGGCAGCGATTCAGAATCCAAACAATCTTATAATAGGTCCTCCGTTTTTGCGTTTATATTCCTCTTTACAAAATATCTAATAATAATAATATAAATCACCACCACCCTTCAAAGGCAGTAGTCCCTCAACAAAACGGATTAGTGTTGTTTTTGATGAGTTTTATGATTTAACTTTCGACATACACACAGAAGAAGAAAGAGACGAAGAAGAAGGAGGCAACCAAGTCGGGCCAAAGACGGAGCACGTGTCCAATATTTGAGAAAACTTTAAACGATATCAAAGCACAAATCAAATTATAAATGCTTTTATCCAACTTTCTGCACAGGCCTCTACTACTTTTAATGCTCAATACCGCAAGGCTTTTATGTCCTCAAAAGAACCCTTGAGGCCCTTTATGTCACACTCCAAGGCAGAGTAGTAGGAAGTGTCTCTAATTTACATCCGGCGAATAAAAATCGACGTCCCATTACAGACGGCACCAGCGTCGACGACGAGGAGGAGGTAGACAGCGTGGAGGTGGATGAATGACGGGACGGGGTAGAGCCAAGGAAAGCGAGAACGACGTGTGTGCATTTTAATGGTTTTCCGGCAAAGAGCGTTAAGGCATGTCAGTGCATTGGAACAATTTTGTCGGCACTCCTAATGCGATTACCGTAGATAATCACCAGTGACACCCCACTTTGTCATTTCCCCTCTCTGCTCCACACCTCCACAGTCGACGACTCTGGACTTGATTTGGCGCTGATTCAGTTTACCTTGGTGAACTGTAAAATCAATTCCGTTTAGAGGAAGTAAAAATAAAGGTCAGTGACTCGGGATAATTTGAATTGATTCGTGTATGATAAAATGATATGGTGAGGAAGAACCTTTTCAACCGTTTTGGCAAATGTACTTTTATACGTTTTAAAATCATTTTTATAGCATTCAGATGTAATTTAGTATCAGAACATTGAATTAATTATTTGTCACATAAATATTGGAACTAGATGAAATTGAATAATAATAAAATAGCTCGAAATGTTAACTCAAATGAAATAATAACATAAAATTAATTAGCTTCCCAGAATCGTCCCCAACAATATGACTAGAATTTCAGAAACGAGTAGCTGGACAACTAAAAATCGCTTTTATTAATTCCCTTGTGTTTTGTTATTTAGGCTGGCCCCTAAACCTTAGCTCATATAAAAATATATTTTTCCGTACATAATTAAAACCATTGAAAGTTTTTATAAAAACATAAAACCAGTTTTAACAACCTCATTTAAACAATAAAGGACTATTTACCACAAAAATTATATGACTCGGTAAACCTTTTTATACATGTTTTTAATGACAACTGTTGAAAAAACGATCTACCATTTATAATCAATGAAATTTTTGTATTAAAAACTATTTGATTTATAACGATTATGTATAAATTTGATATAATTTGTTGTTGTGAAGTTGCACAATCTTTAACATAATTTTCGTAGTGGAGGCGTTTGGTAGGGTTAATTAATACCTTTAAAGCCAGACTATATAAAATAATACTTTAAGAAGCTGTTCTATAATACTTGTTTGTCGGATTCTAACTCTTGTGAGTTATTTCAATATATGGTAATTTTCTCAATTTACTTGATAATTTTGGCATTTCAGGGTTAACAATCGGATAGTATAACTGTTTAAAACATCTTAATCATCAAATCCTAAATTAATTACATATATTATATTAATTTGATACTTTTTTATCAAATAGTTTTGTGTATTGTGACGACAGCACCTCCAATGACAGTGTTTAAAGCATCTGCTTTTTTCGACTCCCGTTTCTCTTCAAGCGACTTCTGACTAAGAGTGTGCTTACTAAACGTCTTTTAATTCTTCACTGCACTTTTAAAAATTATATTTTATCAGTTTTCTCCTGACCCTAAATAAATCATTATTGTGATGTCGCGAGTTCGTTAAATTTACACGATTACGTATACAAAACTAATGACTCAAATGACTAAACCTTTTCAGAAATCATTTAAGATTTCAGAACGACATGGACGAGTAAATCGGTGATATTTAACTGTAAGTGAAAATTTCTTTTAAAAAAAGTAAAATAGCTATTTGTTATTACATTCGATATAAAGAATTTAGAAAAATATTCATCATTTAATAATTTTACGGAATCTCTTGACTTTTTAAATCTCATTTTAAAGTTTCGTATTAAAATTTTAGCAGCGCTTACATGTCCATAAAATTAACTAGATTTAAACAGAAATTCACTGATACATTAAACATGTTTGTAATTGTTCCTTTTAGTTTGCGAAAAAGTACATGAATTTTTAACATAAACGGCGCTTTGCTATAAAAACTACAATACTGGTTTTTGTTTAAACAAACTGACTTTGTTATGTGCTTCAAAACAACAGTTTAGTCAATAAAAAACATTTTAAATAGAGCTAAAACAAACACAAACTCGCGATAAGCTAAAAGTAAACCTATGTTTACATTTCTGTCAACAAAGTAAGCAAAAACACTCAAATGCCGCATGCTAAACACATAAGTTTACCGAGGTACATCGTACATACAATATCCGGTCGGCGAATAAACTCGCTGATTTAAATCGCGATTTTTATTCTCTGCAAAAGGGTAGGTGTTACAGAAAAATTGGTCCATATTTTTTCCCTTTAACTATTTGATATTCTTAAGTTGTCATGGATTAAAAAGTTAATTTATGTATTTTTATTACATAAATAATTATTCTGACAATGACGTCTTTATAGCACTAGTACTTTAGGAAAGAACATCTGATCTATTTTAAACTAGTAACTGTGCAAGAGGAAAAGAAAGAGGAAATAAAATAGTTTCCTATGTACGACATATGATTGCAGAGAAGTGATTTAAAAACATTCAAGTCCATAATAATCTATTTGTAGAAAAATAAAACAAGAATTATAGTTATTTGTGCTACAAGGGTATAAAGTCAA
>JXOV01035622.1:23201-43004 GCA_001014945.1 Clogmia albipunctata
ATTGTGACATGGAACATTTGTTTGCTTTAATTTATGTTCAATAAATCTCAATTTAAAGCAATATAAGGCTATTAATATAATTTACTTATATTATAGTTAAGCAGATTTATCTCTGATATTTACGTAGTGTGCCAAAAATCGAACAAAAATAGCCAAATTATATGCAGATGGTTGTTGAAACGGTAAATATTATAATTTTAAAACAGGATATATTGATTAATTTGAAATATAGGCACGGTCCTATGGCATAGTCGAGACCAATATTTTGTGTAGTTGAAGGGCAACAATGGCGACCGAATTTTAACTTTAAGACAAATTTGTTGGATAGTTAATGACATTTTTTTACTAGTGAAATAAAAATTCAAAATTTTCACTGAGTGCCATAAAGTGAAACAGTACGAAACTCAAATGGGTATCGAAAATCGTTTGTTTCGATACGGGAGTGCAAAAAAGTCTTATACGTAGCGGTAGGTAATGATTACCTTTGTGAAATTCCTTCACTATAAATCGCAAAAACACAAATTTTAATTCGGAAAGTTGTCCCCATTCGTAAATACAGGACTTGTCTTTACGTGACTAAAAAAGAAAATTGAAAGAATATATGACGAGAAAAGTGGTTGACGCAGACATCCTCCATTAAATAGGACCATTGTTTATTCACACAGCCCCTTTCCGATAACACTCACCTCATCTGTCAAATATATTTTATAATAAAAAACAGAGCAACTCAAACACCATTTATTATGTTGTATTTATTTGTGTCTTGAATAAAATTCCGTTTAATCTGAAATGATATTTTTGTAATTTTAATTGTGTACTTATTTTTAAATTGTAATTAAATTGTTCAATGTAAATGGTTTTTCGATTAAATTTTTAAACGATTACAAGTAAATGAGTTATGTTAATAGCTTCATTTTTAAAACAAAATATATAATTTGAAATTAATTGCAAATTTTAAGTTTTTATTTCAAATTAACAACTCATGATACAAATTAATTATTACGATTGAATTTTGAGAAATGTAATTCTATTATTGGTTTTAAGAAGCTTTGATTAAACAAACATAATTAATTTGATTAAACGATGCAAATTATTTTTTATATAGAAATATTAATGTGTTATGTAATAGAGAGATTTAGTTAATATCAAAAATATATTCAATTATATACTTAAGAGATAAAATAGAATGATTTGATGAAAAGCCTAAGTCGTCGACTAACTTTGTAATAAAAGCCTTCTTTAAAACAAGTGAAAATTGAATTAATTATAGGAAATTGATGTTTTATTAATATATTCTAAAACTTTTAAAATAAAAAACACTCAATATTCATAAGCTTTTCCAAACCTTTGAATATTTTGTATTCATAATTTCTAGATTCTGCTTTGCAAAAAGTATCATTTTTCCAAATTTACAGATACATTTCTGTATTTTACTTGTATTCTGTTTTGGAATGTCCATGAAAAAGTTTGTGCTTAAATAAAAATTCCATCTCTCCAGTTTTGCGATAAAAACGAGCCCTGATTGCGATACAGAAATAAAAAATAAATGTAAAGTCAGAATGTACGAAAATCGGGAACTGGGGGAGAGAGAGCGCTTAAAAAATGAAGCGCAAAGAGTAATTACTGTGATTAAATAGATTATTTTATTGAAATGATAACGATTTCATCATCATTTTTCCCTGCTCGCACTTAATAAAGCGATGGGCCAGAAAGCGAGAGATGATGGGGGCGGCTGGTGGCAAAATGAAAAATGATTTCGGAGGCGATTTTTCTGCCTGGACGAACGGACTGGTGAGAGATGAGGGAGAGAAGCACACCAGCCAAGGCTGCTTATTGGTAATGTATTCAGGAATGTTCGTGCATTTCGGGCCCCAGAGTACTAAATGAGACTTAATTATTTCCATTTAATTTCCGTAATTTATTTGCGACCGAAAGGTAAATTAATTTTCCAAGGACCGGCCCCTTTATTATTCATTTTTATCAAGTTGTAATTAAAAATCAACATTTAAGACCCACACCAGAGCACAAAAAACACACTAAAATTGCAGATAAAAGTTATGTTTATTTACATAACCATTAGTCCAGGATATCGTAATTGAATCGGACTTTTCATGGTTAGAAAAGAGCGCCATTGTACATTTATAATGACCATTGTGCGAAAAGGTGCCATTAGTAGCGAAATAAATCCTATATAATTTATTGTCCCATAAAACAACTTTTTCTCCCAGGCAAAATATAATATCTTTATGTTATAAATTTCTTCACAAATTATTTGAAATTAATACAAATTTTATGGAAATAATGCCTATTGACTGGAATAATAATTTCCTCAAATCAATAACTTTGTGAGGTGAACAACCTGAGCAATAAATTCTTTTGATATTATAATTAAAGCTCAAGGACAAATGGTTATTGAATTCCTAATGATTTATTTTTGAATTCGTTGCCAAGAAATCGCTATGAATTTAGAATAATACCAAATAACATGGGAATTATTTATGCTTCTTAAAATATTATTGTGGCTGAATTTGAATAAATTTTATATTTTTATTATTTATTCCCAAATTTTTTCATGGTAAAGGAAGTTGTTTGAAAAAGTACTAAGATTACTGATGATGTCAGAAAAAATACAATAACTAAAGGTTTAAGGAAATACCTGAAATTTTGTTATTTAAAATTCATGATAGCACTAATAATTCGTCGTACGAAGCACTAGTGTTCTTAAAAACTGTTATCGCTTTTGCACTTTTTATTAGGAAAATGTAACTTCCGAAGCACATTTTTTTAAAAAATATAACGAGCACTATATAACACACAGCTTACTTTTAAAAAAAATATGCTCATGATTTAAAAAAAACTTAATGTTTAATAATTCATTAATTATCAACCTAATTATAGGAACAATGACTAATTTCAGTAAGCTATCTTTCAAACTCAATTTTTTTATTTTCAATTTCAATTTCAAATTTAATTATGAAATAACATTGAATTATCTTAAAAAAGACAGAAATTATTATATAATTTAAAAGTCTTAAAGAGTTTGGAATTATGAATTATTAATTAAATCTTGGAAAACATAGAATTAAATTGTATATTTTTATAACCCATTTATTATTTTGAGCAGTATTTATAAAAGATGGTATATTGATCCCGAACATCTGATCTTTCGCAAACAAAGAGCTGGAGTTAAAATATTCAAAAATATTTGTTATTGAAAATATACATCCGCCTTATTTTTTAAAGAGACTTGCTTGAAATTAATTAATCTCATTTTCTATAGAAGTGATAATTTGATTGAATCAAAAATAGATTTAAAATTAAATGATTTCAAGAAAAGTCATACTTAATAATTGGAATAATTAATCTCATTCAAGGATTTTCTCAAAAATAACATTGAATTTTAAAAATTTAATCTTTTGTATTCAATTATAAATAAACGATTTAAAATTAAAGATTAAAATCGGAGTTTTCTTCAAAATATTTAAATATCATAACAAACACATTTCCGTAGAATAATCATAAAATTTTATCACGAAACTGTTATGATTCTTCTTGTTTTGTGCCATAGTTTAAATCCTTTTTGCTGATTGAGTTGTAACATTCATAACCGAAATTCAATGAGTAACAATTAAACTTTCCAAGGACGACAATTATGCGGCGTTGGTCATGAATTCGTAAAAGCATTTCATTTAATGAAATTGGCAATGCATATTCATTAATTGAACAACTTTATTCAGCATTGACAAACATATTTCTTTCACTGAATTAATTAATTAATTAATATTTTTTATGTAACAAACAAATGAAATGAATTCCATTGTGCGGTTTACCAATAATTGTTTTCCTAATTAGAATTGGGACAAAGCCAATTAAAATTGAATGAGATTTGCATTTCCTTGGGGATGGAGAATTGGGCAATTGCATATTTTCGGTTCAATAAACCCGTGATAATGGGACAAAGCTTCGTAAATTTGTATTATATCACACCTGGAATTGGGCAAATGAGCGTTTCATGCCGAAACATATTAAGTAGACCTTTGAAATTAGGTGCCACATAATGTGTAGCTTGATATGGTCGGCTGATAGCCATTGTCATTTGCAAACAGTCCCGGTGAAGGTGTTCATTGATAACACACAAAACAATAATGCCAATTGTTAATATCTGCCAGCACACGATGGAACAGTAAAATTGCATAAAATGCGTTAATTGGTGTTTGTTTCTATTATTACTATAATTGTAATAAAAACGATTCCATTTTATGTTAATATAATTAGGATCTAGTTTCACAAACCCCACGTGGACAATAAAGATAAGCCAATTAGTCAACTACCCGCTACATAATAATACAGCTGTTTTAAATGCCAATTATCAGTGAAAAAACGAAAATTCTACAAAATACACAACCATGAAATGGTATTAAATAAAAATATAATGGCTAGGTATTCTATAGATTTTTTTATAATTATTTTAAAAATAACTGATACAAGAAATGGTCTGATGGCTTTTAAATGATTAAAAATATTTTTAAACAAGACAATACCTTGACGAATAAATTTATGTTTTATACCTTTTACTGTCAAATCTCGAAATTAATATTCTGAAAATATATTAAGGTTAATTGCTTTCCCAAATCAGTTATCAATATCAATATTATTGAGAATTCTGACAAATTAAGAAAAATTATAAACCCTTGAAGTTACATAGAAATGGTTTTTTATCTATTTTTAGAGCATACAAAAAATATATTTAAACCCAGAAAAAGGACTGAATTAATTTGTTGTATTTTTGTTATAAATTATCGACATAGAATTTTCTCTGAATATATAAGGGTTGATTGCTTTTCCAAATCAACTGGTATTTTATTTTAAAAAATCCTATGAAATGAATTTTCAAAATTGTTACCTGTCAAGTTAGATTATAACAATTTCGATTAAATATGTGTACTAAATAGATTGAATAAAGAGAACAATGAAATTGACCTTTAAAATTAATATTACTTTTGAGTATTTTTAGAGTTAACAACCAAATGCCTAAACGGGTCTTAAGCTTCAAATGCACTTTACTCTAGAACTACAATTACACTTAACTCTGGAACTGAAATCATTTTTGCAAAATAGTATTAAATTCTATTAAAAACATGAGGAAGCAGGCTGTGCGTTTGAGTTGACGGTATAGTTTTTTCAGGCTGAATTTAAATTAATTGTTGAGATTGTAAAATTTGATAAATATTAGGGAATTTTATGTCCGTTGATAGATAAAAGTGTTGTGCAATTATACAATACAATGCAACTAAAAACATACTGCAACTTATTGAACTTAAAAATTAGGTGATGTTAAGGGGCTTCTAATACTATTCAAACAAAAGCCCATCCAGATTTTTTAATGTTGAATGTGACGTCATTGGCTGCGATGTCATTCATTCCTTTAGATACCAATCTGATTTGAATTAAATACTGGACACATTATCAAGATTCTATATTGATCGGTGTTTATAACTATTTATTAAAAATTTCAATACTTATTTGACCAAATTGAGCAAGAGAATTTTCGCATTTCAGCATAGTAAAATAGATATTCACCATTTGATAACCAAAGAATATTGTCTTAGGTAGTTATTGCACGTATAAAGTCATTTTAAAAGTGTCATTATCAAATCAAATCATCTAATGACAGCGCAGCCTATGACGTTTCACTACCACAAATTACTACAACTTTTTATTGTTCATTAGCGTTGCTTCAATCATTAAATTTTTTTAATGTAAAACAACTTAATATCGACTTATTGTTTTTTTCGCTAACAAACTTCCACATATACAATAAAACCATGTTTTTCAATTTTAATTAATCTTGGTGTACGTCAAAAACTTTTGTAAAATTGCTTTTCAAAAGAAAAATCTCGATTAAACTTTCTTCTACCGTGAAATTGTTCTGGTTGGTCATTAATTGATAAGGGCGTTTTTATTTATCGCTCTTCGGCTTCAAAACAAGCAATTACCGTTGCTCTGGACTAATAATGTAACACAAATTCCATTGATAGAGGCGCCGGGCTGTTTTTAATGGCATTCCAATTAATCATCAATTACGTCGAAAACTGCAAATAATAATTTTTGTTAGAATGAAAAAGGCGGCCGACATTCCATAAAATTGCCAATATAGAGCACGTCTCTATTCATTGACTGCTCATTAACGCGTTCCGCCATTCAATTGCAGTCACCATCAATTTGCACTCCCACTATTATTTTGCACAGCATCAGCGCGCCATAATGATGATGATTTTATATATATTTTTCTCTGTACATATGTATACATAGGAGTGTGATGATGCATATTGTATTTTGTAGCGCTGAGAGTGATGAGCATCGAGTTAATGTTGTGGAAATCAATTAAATATGATTTAAAATTCCCTATCGATCTATTTTTGGAAGCCTGGCTGTTGGCTTTTTGGCAGCAGCGCATTTCCACGCAGTTGGATCGATCAATTTTCGCAGTGACAGGTTGACGAATATGCATCCAAGCAAAAAACGGGCCAATCCAGAGCGATTTAGCGCGCGCTTTTCAAATGGCAGTTACACAGCGTCAGCATCCACTGAGATGCAATCAAATTTTCGCAGCCGAAAAAAGAGAAACATTAGCGATGGCGGAAATAATGGGAAATCAGATGTTAATCGATTCTTAGAGAGCAATTTATCAAACTGTCATCAAATCCTTCAGAAACACCATATTTGATTTTCTCAACATGATTCAGGGTAATTTTTTAGAGTAATCTTTCATTTTAAAAATAGATTGTGGTATAAAAGCACAAATATCTGTATAACATAATTATATGTTCAATTAATTAGAGGCTATTAATTGATCACTAATATAATGAACGTAACCCAAACAAAATTGGTGCATTTGTCGGAACACCATCGAAGTCATAGATATGAAAAAGAGCAAAACAAATACGTCAAATTTTTACTCTTAATATGGGAAACTACTACCAACTTCTTAAAAAATAACTGTAATCTTAAATTGTGATTTTTAATTTATTTTGTTTGGTTTTGTTTATCATTAGAATAGAACAACAATTTTAAGTAATCGGAAAAGATATTAATGTAATTTGCAATCATACTGGTGTTTCTTTCTCCAGAAATTAAATTTTTTTATCGTGGAATAAAGAATTATTCAAAAGGAGCATACGAACCAGATTACAGTATTAATGCTATACTCAATTTCTAATCAATGACTTCTCTCCGACTTGAGTTTAGGACCAGTATTTTGAGCTCTGAGAATATAATGATCAACAAAAAGTAAACTGTTACCGTAAACTCTCCAAGTTCTTTACATAAATAAAAGGGAAATTCATTAGGTATTTAAAACTGATACTGTGATTTAATTTTAGTTTTTATAATTTATATAAAAATTCTGATTTTTTAAATGTTTACAATTTTTTTTCAGAATTACGTTCTTAAAATAAGTCATTATGAAATTCTAATACTATGTTTTAATATCTTATTTAATAATTTGTTAAAGTATTAATTAAGTGTCTAAAAAATAATATAATTCAAATAAATGTATGTTCTGCTTTAAATTTTCTTAAACTTTTATCATGTTTATAATAAATATGGGGCTAATGGAATGTTTCCGGAAATATGTTTTTGGTTAATTTTTCTTCTGCTCCAGCTTATTATCTTAAATCTCCATAGAGAGACCAACAGAGTGTAGGGGGCTAGAGCAGAAGGGAGTTTCTTTTTGGCATAAATTTAAAGTTTTACGCCCGAAAGTCGGAGCTTGTTCCCAGTTTGTTATGACAATCCCCCGATGCAAATTAACATAAATGGCAATGTTAATGGCATCTTTAACCGGAATTTAATGGGAAGCAGTTTAGAGAGAGACCGGATGCGATGAATCCATTACAATTATAGTGAAATTAATTACTGCAATTCTGGTGTCTAGTCCACCGATCTCTCCCCCTTCCTTTTCAGAGTCCAAACACACACACACACACTCTCTCTCTCTCTCTGATTAATCCATGGACGGCATAGGGGACAGTGTTGACAAAATCCCCAGCCAGAATGGGTTTAACATGGAGAGGAGGTGTGGAAACCGCAGAGGGGTAGACAAAGGAGCCATGCTGAGATGGCTTTAATTTGCATTTGTTTTCAGCCAGGGGGGTATCATAACTTTATAACCGTTTCTCCCACTATTTATATTATTATTATAATAAATGGATATTTTTCTCTGGTGTCGGACAAACGATGTCTGGATATGATAATCGACACATTCCGTCCGTCGTCCACTCGGTGCCATCACCATCATCAGAACGAACGGGTTTTGGGAGGAACAAACAGTCAAACAATAAGGGAGGGTACACATAGAACAGAGAGCACAAAGCTGAGCTTCATCGGACAGTTGTGATGTCCAATGAACCTTTTGTTGTCAGTTTTTTCTCATCCCTTTTTTTAGAGAGGAAAATGCTTTGGGTTTCGCATATATTTGAATATGATTTCATGATATCGCTTCTATTATATACCTAACTGGCTATAAAGATAGATAGATAGATAGATGAGACAGGAGACTGTCCCTCAATAGATACTGACCGAAAATTCGTCCGGCGTGGGTGACTGTCGGCAAAAAACACAATAATCCACAAACTGCTGTTGTTATCCCAAGGAGATAGGCGGCAGAGTAAATACACATTGTTCACATTTACGGCGAGTATTACATGGGGATATTCCAAAATCAAACTATTCGTCACGCACAAGTGGTGACAATAACACGAGATTCATGGCGCACTTGAAACACAATTGAGCCCCACACATCGACTCACTCACTCATTTATTTGGTGGCAGCGGGATGATGGTGGTAAAGAGAGACACTTGTATCATCATATTTGCACAGATTTTATGGCTTTAACAGTAGTATGATGACAATTTAGACCACAGAATCACTGTTTCATATACTACACATAGATACATAAAAAAGGGAGATGTCTTGCAAGGAGAGGAGGACGACGGTACGCCCCATATCATCCACAAGTTAATGGAATGGTCGTCTCACAATTAATTTTTATGGGCCCCACAAAGTGTAAGTCGAGAGCTGTTCTCGGGCATTCCTCATTTAATACAACTCTATTTCTGATTGTATTTATGTATATCCCTACACAAACTCACTTATTTAATATCCGAGAAACAAATTACAGAGACCACAGAACGAGAAGAGGAGGAGTGGGTACCATTAGCCAGTCGCCCCTTTTCCCAAACACCAAGTATAGATTTTTAATGCTCCACAATGGGAATTTTATTCAAATTCGCTCATTCATTTATTCAAAGCTGCTCGGTTGTCGTATCCATCTTAACGAGCTTTTTTGCGTTTAATCTGCACATTTACTTAAATCACAAATTTTCCATTTTTGCACCATCGTCACATTTCACTGAAATTCAGGCACATAGCACACACAAACACAAGGACTCAGACAACAACAATTGAGAGGCTGAGAGTGAGTCGCCTTGAGCTTCTTCTTTTCACCCCAGCTGTTTTCGCACTATTCAATTTCTCAATGTTCGCAATCTTTGTTTTCACTGATAAAGCGCGTCCTTTTCACTGTTGTCTACTAGAGACAAGAAAAAGAGAGATTGTTTAACACACAAGCAAGTTTGTCTGTGCTCCAAACCAGAATGAATTTTTAATTAAACTCAAATAATTCCATTAATTAAATCGCATATTGCTGACTCGTTCCCCGGCGGACCGTTAGCCTCCTCGATTCGCATTTATTCCAGCTCCACTCTCCAAAGGGCCCACTCATCACCATTATCGTTCGCGATTTCCATTCCCCTAAGCGCACACAAACACACATTCACTTGCTGGAGCAGCGTCTAATGCCTGCAAATTCCAATTAACCGTTACTGATTGGCTTCACCACGTTAAAACGCTAAGACCCGGGCTTTTCTCAACGCTTAGGCATTAAGCTTGGGGTAATTTGGCAGGCCGCACATATTCCACATTTTGAATACTTAATTTTGTATAAATAGATCCGTGCTCATGTCATGGGTTTGTAGGAGGGAAGTGAATGCTCCAAAAATAAGGATCTAATTTAGGCAACATGAACAGCTTTTCAGAAAATGTATTTATTCGAGGAGCATTGGACCGGAAAAAGTTTTTCAATTCACTCGGATTGGTTTTGGACGGGATCCAGAACTTGCCACTTTGCCACTGTTATGAATAATCACTTGACCAGAATTTACACAATATAATGATCCTGGATTGTTGTTGTTTTGCATTTAAAACTTAAGTCACAGTAAATTGTGCAAATAATTGTTGCTGAAAAATATAGTTACTCTATTTCACTAACACTATTTTCACTGTGTCTTTTAATAACCCTTTTTTTTATATAGACACTTGTCATCATTCGTATACTTTACTGGGCAATTTAATAGCTGTCCAATTTACACTTGCTCACTACGCTCTGGATGATGAGAGATGTGCATCAGCTGGAATTCACAGTAATCCATTAAGTCACTCAGATATCGACGTAATCCATTACGATTCCCATTGTTTTATTATCACTCGATTCTCACAATAACCCCCATTGTCTCATTGTGTGTTTCATTTACTGCGCTACCCTCAAATATTATTCAGGGTGGTGGCATCTCTCTTTTATTTTTGCCCACTATTTAGCAAAATACAGAACAGAGCTATTACTTTTCAGAAGGCAACAGAGCACAAATAGCGCGCGACTTCTCCGGACAATTGATAAAAGCCGGACGACGACGACATTGTTAACGGCTCGGACGCAAACACGGAACTGACACACATTCCACAAAGTGGTATTGATCTAAAAGGGTCGTCGTTCTCTCCCTCGATATCCGCCTCAGCACCAACCCCTAGCGAAAGACTCGATGAGAAGGGGAAATTTTCATTAAATCAATGAGAAAAGTCAAGTCCTCCTAAAAAATATGAGAAAAATATTCTAAACATTAGAAAAACAGGCTTTCCCTACAGTTTTCTCCTAAAAATAGTCAAAATTTTGATTAAACCATGTTTATCTAATGAGAGACATCCCTTATCTCAAACACGGAACTGACCTACATTCGTTCAAATCCCGTCGAAATGCTTTGCTATAATTTCTCCTGAGAACGAAACTTTGTAGGAGAATTGAAGGAGAGAGCGACTTTTTGAATGATTTTATAAATCAGATTCTCTCCTGCATCGTATAGTTAAATCTGGTAAAATTTGTGCCTCTTTCTAAAATCAGGAGAAATGTCGGGGAATCTCCTCCAACTGCGCATGATCAATACAATTTCGTCAAATATTTTGTATTAAATAACAACACAGAATCTAATAATAATAATAATAATAAATATTTGAAGAGAATTGGGTAGAAGAAGAAAAAGTACGGAGAGATATCCCTGATTAATCATGCATCGTCATGGGAAATTCGCCCAATCGTCCTCTCATTAAATCCCTGAATATAGCAGCACTTGAGAATAATAATGAGCGCCAAGGGATTCCAATTCTCGATGGTCTTTAAGGTTTGACAATTGCTCCAAAAACAGACAATTACAGTAATAATAATAATCGCATTGCAAATTAAAATGTTGTTTTACATAACGTTAGATTATCGTGAATTAAATTTAAATTGTAAATGTAAACAATTTGTCAAATCTGGTATATTTATTAAAATTAATTTTACATTAAAAATATGTACAACAAGATGGCAATTTAATGCCCTCAAGAAGAACCGGTTTTATTCCTATAAAATAAATTAAAATTGCTTTTGTTCGGGCGGGATTTTCATATTAAGATCTCTTGCTCAAGGTATTCTATCGCCTCTTCCAGGGAAGAGGTAACGTGTAGAACACAAGACCTTATTCTGCACATGGGCTATATAATTAAATACAAATTTATGGCGTAATATGATATGCGAAACACGCTCCTTCCAGTCTCCTTGTGTCTCTCACTCGGTGTGTAGGCAGATGCCATAAACAAATAAACGAATCTTCGTAATTATATTTATTTTTACTGTTGTTACAAATTATTAGATAAATTTAATAGCAAATTGCTCGGGTGTTTCATATCTTTCACTCTATACTTCCCTCTAAATATATTTAGAAAGCATGTCATAATTAAAACAACAACGAAATTATCTAAATGGCCTGACTTGGAATATTCATTCTAATATGGTATATAGATCCTAATGGACACTCTAACTTTATAAGCGCAACGTGTCTCTCTCACTCTATGTAGATTAAGACAACTTTTCAGGCTTTCAGAAACACTAAATTAAGTTTCATTCATAACAAGAAGCAGATGTCACTTTTCGTGATTTGTTTTTGGAGGTGGGCATCGGATGCTCTAAATTGCCAACTGGAACACCACAACAGGAAGCCATCGGTCAGGAGGGTGGAGGAATTATGCCTTTATAGAATATTCAAAAATCTTAAACCCTTTACTTCATCTTTATTTGGTTAGGAAATATAACGAGATTTAATTGAAACCGAAAATTTTATTAGCATGACAGTTTTTTTCGTTAATTCTATTCGCTAAGACCCCAATTTAGTACCGGGATCTTCTTAATCTCAACTTTATATTATGGAAATAAAAAGCAAAAAAATATGCCAATTGTTTAAAATTTTGTAATAAAAAATTATGAAAAAAGCACATAAACATACTCCATATATTTAGTATTTTACTCTTATTTAATCATAGTCTTTCTTCCCACATATTTGAATAACAAATTTTATCTACGAACAAATAAAGTTTATATCAAAATTAATTTTGCGTGAAAATGTGGCACAGTTTTGTTCAGGTCGGTCCTGAAAATTGTATTTGTTTTTAGTAAAATTAAACCATATAATATTTAAGATTAATTAAGATTGATCATTTAATACATTTAATTTCAGAACCATTTTTGATTCAAATAATTAATCATTCCCAGAGAAATTCCTTTCAAAATTAAAAAGGATTTGAGATTTAAAAATAATACTAAACAAGAAAAATGTTGACTAATGTTCTCAATTCACAAAAGAACATGTTTTTGGTTTTTTAAATATAAATTAATTTATGAATATTGTTAAAAATAAAAACTCGTGATATAATATTATAGATAACTTATTTAAACTCTTTCTGTATTTTTTAATTAATAAATCATAAAAGTTTTTTTTAATCTACTTCAACTGATTTTAATTTTAAACTACTACTTAGGTCTTTATTTATTAAACCTAAGGTTATTAAACTACTTGTCCTTATCAGTAGTGAAGTAAAGCAAATTCTTTGAATTTTAAAGCTTAATATTTTTTATATTTAAATAATTTTTGTTTAATTTTGTAGCCATCTTGAATGTTTACGAAATTGGAATTGAATTAAAGAATTGAACAATTTAATCTATTTAGATAATTTTGGAAAAAAATGGAATTTCAATATTTCAAAATGGCAAATTTGTTGCTCAAGTATGAAAAATCAACAAAACATATTTTAAAAAAATTATAGAATAACATGGACAAATGTTTTTTGTGTAAACCCCTATGTTTAGTTATAACTTTAATATATTAATTCATTTACAATTTATTCTCATTCATATCAAGCTCAACTATATTACAGTACAAGTTGAAAGTAAATAAATTTTAATTAGCTTTCAGAAATTATATTAGATTAAGTAATAAAAATATTATGTATAATAGAGTGAAACTCTATTAGAAAGTTAAATATAAACCAATATTTTTATTTATCTAGATAATTCTAACGCTTTTATAAACTTTGCACTTAAAATACTGCTCTTAATATTGAAATGGAGAAAACTTGTTTCAAGTTATGATAGAACACAGAACCAGTTCTATCCACTCGACGAGCATTCCCCCAGTGTTCAAACTGCTCTTAATCTTCAAAGGGCAATATTGACTGACTGCGTGAAGGGGGATTTGGTCAAGTTGGACTCAATCAAATGATAATAATTCCCATATTGACCAAACCTTTGCCCGAATTCCACTCGAGTAAATCATGTAACAATATCCAAAGTTGTTTTATGCACACACCCAAAACAGGATGTTTTAAGTTGAACATTAGAACGAGCGGGGGACGAGAGTGGTTCATAAGGGATGGGGTTGTGTGTTCCTCATAATTGTTCGCCACCCTTTAATAAGCACAAAGCCGCAAATTCACCGATCCATCCATCTGTGTTTTGGGGCAATGGTATGCGTTTATTCAGGCACTCGTCAAAACGTAGAAATCCGCCAAGATTTATTCATTTTCCCTCTTGCGCGGCGCGCGAAAAACATCCCATCGACAACGATGTGCGCGCCTCTGGACTTGGAGCACACGTCTCCAGCGCCATTGAGACAATGGGATCGGGCTCTCGGTATTTTGTTGGGTGGAACGGGAATGGAATGTGAAACATGTTCGCTGAAATTAAGTGGTTTTGAAGACAGAAAAATCGACCTTATCTGAAAATCCTTTAAATAAATTTTGAAACATTTCCCTAGTTTAATCCGTTTCTCTGCCGCTTCTCATTTATTTGCTCCCACTTCGTCTCCTTCCTCCTCACCGCGGCACCAGTTTTCGCTCCAGCATTACTCACATTAGACAAATAATGCGGTGGGTTGTGGTAAAAGCTCATTGTTATTGTTCTTCTTGCTTGCCTCGTCGACAAAAGCAAGTTTGGAAAAATTATCCCCAGTTCGAGTTTTTCTCCTTTTCTCCTCCTCATTCTCTCCATGGAACAAACAGAAACAGAAAAGCGGAATCTGTCCATGTCAGAGATCCACACTGCTCTTTCCCATCGTAAACTGGCCGGGATTATTTGAAAAGTACATACTACATATGTCTTGTGCAATTTGTCAGTTAATTGAAGACGTTAATGGGACTTTAAATTAAGACCAGGTAAAGAGTACGTGATTAGTTTCTTTATTTCACCATCCAAAGAAGCTGTTTATTTAAACTTAATGTGATTTTTTTATATGAAAGTTTCATTGAAGAACAATAATGTTTTTATTACAAGAGGAAAGAGTGACTTATGATACTATAAAAACTACATGGAAAGGAAATAATATATCAAAGTAGATAATAAGTTCCATTTCAAATTTATTATAAAATCATATTTAATTGAATTGGTATTAATATTTGTCTTAAAAAAGTTGCAAAAGCATATAAGTGTTGTACTTTTGGCGATGCTGAATGACGGGCCGAACTACACTTTACTCTATTCTTTCCCACTATATCTGTTAATCAGGCAATAAACAAATTTTACCAAGTTATTAATATTAAACTAATTTATTTGCTCAAACCAATAAATTATGAAATAATGAGCTGTATAATCTATTTTCTAATTATTAGGATGGACTCTCAATGCAAGAAGAAAACACCCTTGCAATATACCGTCATGTTTTGTATAGTCCGTATCCTGGGTAGCTTCTCGTGGGCGTGTTAAGCCACCTCAGGATTATTTAAGTTTTTTTTGAATATTCTCACCTTTTAGAATTAGGACAAATAAAAGACGTGACTTCACTTTAGTAGTGTCTGTGAGAGAGTGATTATTATTTTTCTAGACTACTACGTTTATTTGAATTCAAATTCGGAAAAATAATAATAATAATATTTACAATTTATATACATAAATTAGGAGTGGGGAAAAGGGATAGGATGATTGGAAAATGGATGTGGAAAGTGTCCAATTTCCAGGGAAGATCAACCTTTTCGCGACCACTACAGTCCGCAATTAGCTAGCAATTCAAATTAATTGTACATATTACTAGCATCAAACTTCTAAGCAGTGTTTAGATCTGTACTTCCCCAGTGTGAGGTGTCGAATGGCGGGTCTAATAAACACTTTTATCCTATTCCATCATTAAACGCATAAAAAAATTTAACTACTGCTATATATAACTATAGCAATAGCGCCAGCCTTTGTGATAGGGAGGGAGAGCTAGGGCGAATCACGTGGAGGGGCGTATGGCTGTCCACCATACACCTAATGACCCGTTTTCGTACATCTGGATAATGATCTTATTCATATATTTATATCTGAATAAGGGCTATAATCCCCGAGCGAGTTCTACGCCCAACCTATCATGCCATAATTCAATAAAAAGTAACGGTCAGAACATTTTGTACCCGTATATCCGTACATTGAATTTTTCAGCAAAAATTTAAATATATTAATCAGACTGTTTCAATGATTCTTTAAAGCACTAGAGCTACAAAAACTTTTCTTTGTAAATATTTTAACTAATGATATTTTAAAATCTAATTTTTATTTATTAAATTAAACATTTTCATATCCACTTATGAAAATCTGTAATAACCACAAAACAATACAAACAAATAGGCAATTAATTCTTGTATAAAATGTAATTATTAAGACTTTTGATATTGTTATACATCCATTCAATACCTATTCAAAAGCACTTGTACTCTATGTATCCAATAACATTGGTACAATGTACATATTTGCGCGCATTTAACATTAATTCCCAAAACCACTCAATCCCTCAGTCATTAAGTAGATTCACATTGAATAGGATTTGTTTGTACAAGATTTATGAAATTGACCCGGATTTAAAGTCGTTGTTGTATTGTAATATATTTGCATTGTTCTGAACAATGAATGATGTACTGTAACCCTTCAACTCTCTGCTCTCAGTATATCCTCAAACATATGTTTTGAAATTTTAGGTGGTATCAGTAACAAAGAAAATTAATTTGATATAGAGAAGTTAAAATTTTTGTAATGTTTTTATTTTGATCGTATTCATATTTTTCTTTAAGAAAATTATAAATTAATTACTGAAATTATAATAAGTAAAAACAACCATTAATACCATAAGACTTTGCTATTTATTTAAAACTAAGATTTTCCACAATTTCTTTCTATATAAATTTTTTAATTCAAGCTGATGATTACTATAAGAAAGAAAAGACTTTATTGAAAACGTCTTCCCTCGTAGAATATTTATTTTATTCTTATAATGTTTTAAGCTTATAAAAATCAAAATGTCATGCTTTTTCTTCAGAAAGCCATACAAGAAAATAGACCTTTGCCGTATTTAAAGATTTCTGACCAACCTTTTCTGTATTTTATTAGTTAATAATTGATTTCGAAATTGTTTGATATCCGGTACAATCAAACTAATTTCAAATGGCGGATCTGAAGTCTACTGTTTGGAATTAACATTTTACATATGGTCCAGATAAGTCTTATCCATCCATTGGCATTGATTAAGATAAGAAAAATGCTTGTTTTTTCTATATTAAATTGCAAACCCCTTTATTTGTTGGGTTTTTGTGTTTTAATTTAATCAAATTTTTCAAGAATCACTAGTTTTTCCCAATGAAATATAGATTTCTTTTCAATTCATCATCGGCCTCACCTCGTAAAAAACAATATTCTCGAAAACTATCCATTTATTGGAATTAAACTTCTTTTGCTTTCTAAGTGATTGTGTCAGGTTAATTGAATTCATTATTAGATTAAACTCTTAGATAGAATTAATGTGAGAATTGTGCCCGAGTGTGAATCAGTGGATTAATATCTTTGTCCCAATTTGCAAAGACAATAAACTAAGCAAGCCGTCAGTGGCATAAGTGCAAATGCACACACAACCTACTACGATTGCACCGGAAATACAATCTGGAAAATGCACATCGACAGAATTTATCACCAAAGTATGATAACGATAGCACTGCTGCACAGATTGCGAAACTGAATTCGAGGGAGTGGAGGGCTTTAGCAGCTGCGTACACACAGACCCCCTCCATCATCCCCAATAAAACTTGGGATTAATTTTTCCGAATAAACTCCAAACTGTAAAGTAGATTAAAATTGCAATTAATTTCAATTGGCAGAAGAGTTATCTGATGCCGAATAATCCGTATCGCTTCCGAAATCCATCGCCACCAAAGCCGATTTCCTTCAAGTCCTTCGTTACTTCCGTCTGCAGAGCTCCTCTGTCCAAGTTTAAATTCCAAATGGATCTCATTAGTATTATCTTATTGAAACTGGAGATCTCTTTCTGTGTGCGCGCAAAATTCCATTCTCTCGTCGCGGCACGAAGGCCATTATATTTGCACTTCTTCTTCGCCTCCTCCAATCTCCTTCCGCTTTTCTTCAGCCCCGTGAACATACTCGTATTCAATGAAGTGTTAGGAATCGGCACCAAGTGGATTTGAATGGTCTAATTATGTGAGCTGTGCTCGCTGCAAATAGGCAATAGTGGGAGACGACGACTTGAAAAGTAAGTCCCGGAAAACGCAAACTAACTTCAAGTGCTCTCGACTCGGGTGCAGCGAACTTGCCATTCTTATGTTATAACACACTTGAAGATGTCTCCAAGAGATATTGAATTCCTTTTCAGGTTTTCATCTTACACACACACTCTCTCTTTCTTGTTTTTTTAAAGGTAATTTAAATTATAAAAAAGTTGAAATGTTATGTAAATATTTATTGAAGTAGAACAAAAAAATTAACACGAAGGTAGTATTATTATTTAAAAGCTACTTTTATTTATTATATATTAAGTTAAGTTTTAAACAATATTATTTTTTTAATTAATTCGGTAAGTACATTAGTAATGAAATCTTGAGTTTTTTACCACTTAGCGAGTGTTTAAACGTAAATTAATTTAATAATAAATAACTTTAAAAATAATTTAAATTATATAAAAATAAGAAGTATAATAAATAAGTATTTCATATAATCCTCCAAATAAAAATTATAAAAACTAACACTAACTTCATTATAAACTGATCCTTTACCTTACTAACTGTCTATCCCAAACTAACCCTAAACCCACTTAAAAGCTCTGTATCACACCTGTTAGTAATGTTCTATATGTGATACCATTCGTTAGACAATTTAATGAAGTTTAATAATTTAAAAGATTTGGTCATCTTATATAGCATCACTGTAAATTTACACGAACTCCATTATTCGTTTGACTTAAAGTCTTTAAATTAACGACAGTTTCTATTTATTTATATTTAATATCATTAAATACATTAAAATTTTTTAAACTTCATTTTTTTGTAATATAAAAAAAATATTTTAGTTTTGAAATTGATAATACATAACATGTCTATGAGCATCTGACATTTCCAATCCTATTTTCTTTCCAGGGCTAAAATATGAGTAAGAAAACACCCCTTAAATATATGGTTTTCCTTAAAATCCTTATCTATACTGTCCTAATGGTTGGTGTTGAATGGCACGTTTATTACCATGTCGAAAACAAATATTTAGGTAATGCAGGAACTGTGATAGATTGGCAATAACTAATTAATAGCGTAATCTAAAATACAGTTACTCCTGAAAGTATTCGACCATGAGTTCAGTCGAATTTAGAACCTTTGTCACGCACCTAATATTTATCTTATATATAAGTATGTGGTATCATTTCATAGACAATTTAATTAATTTTAATGTTCAAAAAGAATTTTGAAATTATATAGCATATAACAATTGAAAATGGCAGCTAAACCCTAGGTTGCGCTCAAATTACGCGCGGAAAGTATTCGACCTTTTTGTTGTGACTGGTTGATTTTTCGAATTTCGTAATTTTTAATAAGTTTTTAAAGTAAGTCGGATATATTTACATATTTGAACTTTGTTTTAGTAGTTTGTTATAAATATTTCATTAAATTGATTAAAATAATTATCGAACTTCTGAATATTTTATTATCGTGTTTTATATCAAAATCGTTGCACGGTTAAATACTCTTACTTTTTATCAAATTATATAACGTTTTTATAAGATATTTCATTAAGTTATTTCCATTTTATTGCGCGCAGTGAACTTTCTCCTTCTGAAAATTCTATATTAATATTGAAAATATAT
>JXOV01035657.1:245-34405 GCA_001014945.1 Clogmia albipunctata
ATCAATATCGAATATTTAAGATTCGATACTTTAAAAAATGTAATCAGTAATCATTGATATTTGAAAATGTCGGTACTTGACATCACTATTCAATATACTTAGGTTTTCTCAATATTATTTTAATAGTTTTATATTTTGACTATAGTTATAAGTTAAAATTTAAGTTATAACTACATCAATAGTATTTTTATTCGATAGATAGTGAATACGTGTGAAAACATCAACAATCGTTGAATCATTCCTATCACACTGTGGAATTCGTAGAAATTTGGGGAAAAAATCTGTTATGTATTTTAGAATTTTTAATCTAAATTTTTGGGCTAATTTTTAAAAATATTATTGTTTTGCAAAAGTTATTTGAATAAAACACTTTTTGTGAAATATTATTTTTTCATTAATCTATTTTGAACTAAATTAAAAAAAAATTGGTAAACTTAAACAACTATTTGTTTCACACAAAATTATATCGACCAATGTTTAATTCAGGTTGTGATTATCATTATTATTTGCAAAAGATTGTCAATTCTACTTTAATACTGCGTGTTGGACAATAGGAGTATGAAGTAGACTAAACTTTCAGGCTTGACTATCCCTATTGGAGCTTCTCTCTCTCTACGTACATATGTTTGACACTAGGCCTAAACCCTGTAGAAAGTCACAGTAAAGAAATAATAATATTAAAATTATATTTGTACACAAAACCAATACTAATGCAAGATGGTCAACGTCTCAGTTTGGTAATTTCCAGACACAATACATTTAAATCAGTTAGTTTAAAACAGAGGTTTAAACAAAGCATGCTGTTCTTTTTTGTATGAATTTAGCTTGCTGCCTTTCTAGGTGGCGCACGTCAAGTATCTTCCTTGTCACAGAGGCTGCATCGAACTGAATTCTTTAATTGAGCTACCATGTCCGCTCAAGGAGAAATTAACCGCACCATATCTTCTTTAACATCAGCGCCTTACATCAGGGATAAGACGCCTGGTCCAGGGGGCTTTACCCTGGTTTTCATTTAACTACTGTTCTTCCTTTTTCTCGTAAGCAATGTTTTTGTTCATTCCATTGAACACAATTACTTCCTCCTCAACCTTAAGTCAAAATGGATATCAAGAGATCACCTCTGCTGGTATTGTCGACATTGTCCTGTATCCCGAGTATATTCTTAGTGTTATCAAGTAGTGATATCATGTTAGATAAAGCTATTGCAAAAATTTACTTTAACGTAATTGTTCCAAAAGAAACAAATGAAAAATGTCACACATTTGTTGATTCAAAACTGACACAACCAACAAAAACAAATTCAAATCTACAAATTTTGTACAAATATTCACTTTAATTTAACAAATTTACGTTTCTAATGAAAAGTGGGCTAATTCAAAGTAAATTTCAAAGTAATTGGTCTATATTTTGTTGTTAAATTCTTTAATAAGAATCACCGAAAACAAGGTACTCCTTATTTACTTACAATTATTAAAAAAATATTCATTTTCTTTATAAACTAATCCGAAATAAGAGAGAGAATTTTAAAATTTTCATAATCTAAATCTGTTCTAATATAAGTCTCAAGCAATCGGTAGAAAATCTAAATGACTTAGGATACCTGTTTTTTTTTTAATTTTCCTTCCAATCATCTGTATTTAATAGATATATTACCTGCAGAATACTTTAACTTTTAGATTTAGAAAACCTATATGACGATCCCAGTTACTGGTGTTTGTGAGGATGCGATTAGCCCTTGGAGAGTTCTTACTTGTAGACATCTGTACTCAAAATGAGGCCCCATGAAACTTATTGATAATAAGCATAAATGTTTAGTGTTCATTTAAAAATAAAATATCAAAAATTATAAAGTAATATTAAAAATATTTGAAAAAGAAAACGTTTCATCAATAAAACGTACATATATCAATATTTATTATTAAATTTTAAGTTAAAAAACAAAAAATTGTCACAGAAATTTAGCTATTGAACATTTCAAATGAAAAACAAACTCGTATTGTTTCATTTTACTTTTATTAAAAATTATCAAAATTATCAAATGTTATATGAAATATAACATAATAATTATGGAGACACTGTGGTCGAGTTGGTAGCGCGCTTGACCTATTCCCGGGAAGTTCTGGGTTCAAATACTTATTACAATTAACAATGATTAACGAAACACACACAAAGCTTGCTTTGAAAGTGCCTTATGTCCCCTTGTTGGGATGAGAAAGGAAGGAAAAAAATATGAAATATGTTAAAGAATATTTCTGATTTGATATTGATAAAACACACAAATGAACTACTAAAAATAACATTACCTATGTACATAATGAATGAATAAAATGAAATAATATTCACATAATTCGTAACTAACTAAGTAAAATATCCGAATAATTTAACCAATATTATATTATCAACTTTATAAAACTATGAAAAGTTTACACCCATACTTTATACACATGGACGTAGTGTCGGTAAATTGCAAGCGAAGTCATTTATGCACCTTATATAAACGTGTAGGTAGGAAAGGAACATACATATTAGGCAATTGTAGTAAATATGATTCATTTGGCCCATAAATTTGCTTGGGGAGTGTACAACATCATTAAATGCTGCCTCTTTGGTCATTTAACGAACTGAAACATGTAAGAAGGTGGTTTTTTTGTAAGAGTTCAATGCTTCAAAATCCGTCTCTATGAGAATATAAAATTATCATTAAGAGTTCTACGAATTTTTATAAAAATATTTAGGATTTATGCAATGGTTTTTTTAAATTATTTAAAAACTTCAATTTTAGTTTTTTTTTTATAAAATAATTAAAAGTTATTGAATTTATTTCTGAATTTTTATCTAATAATATTGACTGAAGAAAACACAGAATCGTCTCCTATCTAACCAGATTGTGAACCAACTAGCTACTAATTGTGGCAAACTTCAAAAGTGGAAATAGGAATTACATGCGGACGTTAGCTGGCACAAGTCGAAACAATTCAAGGCCGAAAGTACGAACCACTAGCAGGAGAAAAGAGGGACCAGTTGTTAACAATTCCAATCGTGATAAGTTGGTATGGACGAGTTATTCATCATTTTATGCGTCAAGCGAAATCGAAGGGGATAGGCAAAGAACTGGTTGCGTATCTTCAAATTTTAGCTCTTAAGAAGACACGGAATACAATAATATTAGACCTCACACAGACGCCAAATTAAAAAACAATTTTTATATCTAATACTCGATATATTAATCATCTCTTATATAATAAAACTATTATAAACCATTTCAATAATAACATTGCGTTTACACTTCGTACCACCCTTTTACGACAGTTGTCGTCGATTAAATTTTAGCTAATATCTCGAATTGTATCAATCTGGTCACTTTTTTACACGATAAAAGGCCTTTCTCAATGGCCATCGTCTAGACTATAAAACAAAAGTCTAGGTTTGATGCCAGTAATAAAAAAAAAGGCGTGCGGATTTAACGTGCCAAAATTTAACAAATAAATCATTTTCTTTTGTGTCGAAATGACCTGTCGTAAAAGGATGATATGGGGTGTATATTTTTTTGATAGGTAAAGAGGTATAGTTAAAATTGATAATTGTCTGATGTTAATTGTATATGATGATTTTAACCGAATAAAAATTATACTTTATATTTTTTAGTTCATCAACATTAATATGTACATTCACATTTAAAAATACTCCTCAGTTATCATTTGATAAATGGATTTTTACGGTCAGAAATTAGCAGAAATTAATTTTAAAATTATGTACAATAACGTATTTTATTTTCCTATAGTTAAAAATAAGAGAAAGAAATTTTTTAAATATTTTTTGAAGCTCAGTTTGATAAAGCTTATGATAAAGCAACCTGAAACTTTAGATATAGCTTCCAAAAGCTTTAAGCTTCAAAATCAAAGAAGCTTTGTAATTCATATAACGCTTTTTATTATAACAAACAAAACTCCCCTGAAAGCTCTTGATTGAGAGAGCTTTATAATCACAACAAGACGACCGTTGCAAAGCGAACCTACTAAAATGTTATTATAAAACTCTGGATACTCTAAAAAGACATGTTATGTCCATAAAATTGGAATAATTAAAAAGAATAGTAAAACTTTTCCTTTGGCTGATACTTTTCCGTTCTCTAAAAAGGAGAGAACCCAAAAAGACTTTTGTACTGATTTGCGTGGAGCACATGTTGGTAGATAAAGCCAAATCTGCACTGCACCAAAAAAGTTGGAGTTTCGCACATTGGCAAATACTGTTTCTCGACAAACAGCAACCAGAAATTTAAAATGGAATTGTGTAAATTTTTGGCCGATTGTCAAATGGGTTTCGGTTGGGGGTGGCGGCGGCTTTTGGGAGCAACCTGGAGAGGAGTGGAGGAGAGCCGAGGAGGATAGATAGGAGACGCCAATGTTTATTTTGCTGCTGGCCTAATGAAAAACAATTAGATAAGCAATACATTGAGCCATAAGCATGTAGAGATATAAATGTGCAGAAGATGGATAGATGTATGTGGAAAGGATGGAGCGGTAGAATGCATTTATTTTACACTTGGCGCTTCTCCAATTATGTTTATGTTTCAAGGTACACTGCAAACAAAACGGCCCAAGTGCTTTGCAAATTGTTCCGATTTAAATTCTCTGACCTAATAATGGCTATATGTAGACATAAAGGGGCAAGTGCATTAATTATCGCTGCTGTGTATATGGATGACATATAGATTTTTGGCATTTGAACAGAGTGCAGATTTTTCCAGTAGATTTTGTCTTCTGCTTTCAACAGGAAAGAATGCTAATTTTGATATCATGAAATTGCAGCAATTGTCTGGTTTCTGATTGCTCGAAGACAGAGATTTTATCGCGAATTGTATAAAGAGCGGATTCTTATCAATAAACGACCTGATAAGTGGCCTATTCAAATAAAAGAGGTGTAATCTTGGACGTCAGAGCGGTTTTATTGTCGTTAAATTACGTGAGCGAGGCAAAAAAGTCAGTTTGCATCCAGAGACGGGGAAGAAGAGCGAAGAGAATGGGCGATTTTCGTCTATAATAATTTTATCAGAAACGGTAACGCAATGCAGATATTTGTGGGATTGTCTGGGCTTTTACTGGAGAGCACTAACAATATAAATTTAAACGGGCGATAATAAAGCGCAAAAAATGAAGTGATGATGATCAAATAGATGACTAATAAAAATCACCTGTTAAATGGTCTATTAAAAATTGATTTCGCCAATTAAAAAATAGGGTTTGGCATATCTAATGGCTTTTTTGCAAATAGAGAAGTAGATAACAATTGAAGGTGATGCAGACTGGAAATTGGAGCACATCTTTTGCGGTGGCTTTCGTCTGTCGGCACTCGGATGAAGATTTATGGTTGTGTAGAGACCAGACCAGGCCTTAAAGGGAAACCAAACGATTCTCAAAACTTTGGTCTAACTTCATTAAGCTGCCTTTGCCCCTACTGCTTCTGCTGCTGCTTGCTGGTGGTGTGCTAAAGTTTGCACGAATATGACGAAGGGCAACTGTCGAATTCATTTGTTTCTTCTCTCCTCGTTCCTTCTCCCGAGACAAAATCAATGCGCGCCGCCGTTTTCGCATTTCGGCTCCATAATTTCAAAAGTGCAAAATTTACTCACTTCATGGCACTTATTATTCCGCCTGTTTGTGGCGCTTTAATCAGTGGGTGATTCGCATTGTCGACAACATCATGATATGGGAAACAGCAGCAGCGTTTTAGAAGCCAAACTCAATTGTTCTTTTAGTTCAATGTTTTTTTTGTTGCTCCCTCTCGTTCTTTCCTCCATTTTCAATCCCTATTTACTTTTTTCGCTTAATTAGCGGCTCTTTGTTGCAATAATCGGAGGGTTCAGATTCTATTTACTTAGACACACATTGGTCACGATACTCAGCGTTTTTCCAATTTAATTCATTCTTAATGTGGGCATCCGCTAATTGACTCCAGTATTTTTTGGCAAAAAACAATGACGTATGTAAATGTGTTCATTTATGGAGATTGCCAAAATCTACGGCACTAATTATTTACTATATATTCATTTCTTTGAAATAATTTACATCTATTGACGTGCAATTGTAAATGACCTAATTTTGTTAATCTATCTTTCAATCTTAAACGAAAATCGTATAGTATTTCCAAAATTCCACACTTTATAAATTAAAGCCAAAATTATATTTGTTTAATAGATGAATTATTATTAAATCCAGTTAAGATGATTAGGAATAAACTTGTACTAGTTTTCCTTAAAAATATTATGTAGTTATCATTCTAAAAGAATAACTAACTCCATAACGATAGTGGAGGTAGTTTCGTTGAGTTTCCCGAAATACAAAATTTTGAATAAGTCGCCAAACAACACCCTAAGGAAATGGCTTTGAAAAGAAGTTTTAGAGCAAAACATTCAAGAGCTGGAAACGACTTGACAAATGGTCAAACTGACTGTGCTGAACTGAGGAAAGAATGGGGAGATTATTATCGAATAATCTGTATTTGGCGACACCTTTGAGCAAAGAACATTTGTTCTTAATATTCAATGAATAACTTATTCTTAATGGAAGAGCAGTTTTATAAAAGTAACTAAAGTATAATTTAATGTTTCATGACTATGACCAATAAATATAATTATTAAAAATGAAATCATTTGAGATGAAAATGGTAATTTGTTTAAATTTCTTTTCTTCTTTGTCTCTTAAACTTGATTTGAAATGAGTCTCAATGACTGAAATACCATTAAATATGTTGAATAAGGAGAACCACGATTCCAAAAAATCAGTTCAATTACAAATGTAAAATTCATTTGATTGTTCAATTTTGCATTTAAAATTGTGTATTTAAAAGAAATGGCTACCCTTGTAATTGCGTTATTGGGCCTATTCAAATAGGGGCGCATCGAAATCATTGCCAAAAGCACGAGGTGGTTATTTTTTCTTCTTGGTATTATTTATTGTTTCGATGGGGCTGTAGTATGAAGGAGCGAGCTCCAGCTGATTGGCAAGCAATGTTGCTTGTGTGCAAGTGAGCAACGAGGTTGTGCAGAAACTGTAGTGGTGCGGACTGGTGTGTATAAAAGTAATCTCTCTGGCGCAGAATTTCTGCATTCTGTGTATAGCTGTCGGCCAGAACAAACGGGCTCAGAACCGGGAGCATCACACAAAACTGTGGTCTAGTATTTCCAAAAAAAATATATAAATTAGAAAAAAATTAAATCACGATCCGAGTGGCAATCTCTGGAATTCGTTTCGGAAATTCAATTATAGAAATCAGTGGTGAGTGACAATCAAAATTCAAACAGTGTTCCTGCATAAACCCCAGTTCATGTGCTTGTGCCTCAAAAACAAAAACCTGGAAGCCACTTAAAAGTTGGATTTGCAATCAGTCATGTTGTGGTGTTTTAAAAACCAAAGTTGGAAACGGGATACAAGTACAGGATTTGTCCTCGGAATGGATGATGGATAAGCATAAAAAGATGGAATACAATTTAGTTTTAAAACATTGTATTTTTATTTTGTTCTGTTGATTATTTTTGCAACAAAATTCGCGTTCAAATTTTAATAATCACCATAAAAGGGAAATGTGTTGTGCTGCTTTATCGTACGGCATTAAACTGATGTCGGAAGAGGGTCACTTAGTTAAAGGAGCAGGGCAGTGTGTTGGGGGATAGGAATGCAATTCGCTTGAATTTTCATGGCCCTTAAATGCGGAAAAATGTTGAATTGTTGTCCGCAGACAGGATGAAAAGGAGGCGAGGAGATGAGAAGCAAAGTGATTCATTGTTTGGACAAAGAGTTTTCTTTCCGCTTCCCGAATACAAACCCTCATCAATCGTGACCAATTGAAAGCGGTTAAGGTAATGGGCCCTGATTGCTGCTCTGAAAGGCCGCCTCCCCAGCTCCACGTCCAGGAAAATTGGATAATGAAAAGAATTTTATTAACACGATTATGCCATAAAGATAATTTATTTGCGACCAGAAAAACGGCATTCAAATAAATCCATTCTAATGGACAATTTTAAATTAAATGACGAATAATTTATCATATTTACATTCAGTGCGTGACGATCCTAATTGGTCATTATTTGGCTGGAATATTTCATTTGATTTTTCACATTTTGTGAATTCCCTAAAATCATAGATTAGTATGACATTATATTGTTGAAATATAAAGAAATATAATGATTATTAGCTACTTTGCTTAACTTAACTATCGAACATTTCAATTTATCGTTTTTCTTCATAAATACAGTATTCATCTACATTTTAAATTAAATATATTTTAGATTTTTAAAACTTGGTTTTTGCTGCTTTCTATGTCTAAATTTATCCTTTTCTTTATTACTCACAAAAAATATTGAAGGATATTCAAGCGGTATTTTTATTACATATTTAATTAATACAAATCCTTAGAAATTTCTATTTTATGAATTTTTTAAATCAAATTATCCAAGGTTTTTAACGGCAAAAGCTTAAAATATTTAAATTATATTTAGCCTTTATTTTAAGAAGTGCAGATTTTCTGAAAGTAATTATTTATAATTTCAATTGTATCCATTCAATTTTAAATTCAGAGAAGTTTTAAGTGTTTACATTGAATACTTCTTTAGCTGTTTCTTTACATCTAAAATAATTTGAAAATGAAGTTCCATGCAATTTTCTCAAATTAATATATAACACGTTTCTTCTAATTACGTTTGGTTCTTCTTTTTTATCTTAATGACTGCATGTAAATAGATAATGTATCATCTCAAATAGTTATTTTTATAATTTGTTAATGAATATTTCGCAATTTTTGTAATTGAATTTATCCGTGTGTAAAGCTCAAACAACACTGATTGCAATGATTAATAATGGATTATCCAAAAATTCTCCTCCCAGTACGAAAGCAACAAAGTAAACTACCCTTTGTTCTCGGGGTTGGAAATAAAAATCGGTCAAATTGACGCGAATAAATAGTTAAAAACGACTGATTTTATCGGGCGAGTGCAATTTTCCATCCACCTTCCGTGTAATTCAGGTGCTATAACCCGTAATAAAAGGGTGTATTGTGGCATTTTTCTCATCAGCATAAGTTAATGCTAAGTATTTGAGGCTCACATAAAGGGGAAAAAGTGCATTTTTAATTCCGACAATCTTGTATTACATTATGAGGGCAAAGCACACGTTGCTCATATTTTTGCTGGGCGTGCGGTTTGCATGTCAAGTGCCTTTTCCACAACATCCTTCTCCGTGTCTCCATTATTCCCTTTCTCTTTGGGGTGCGAGGGGTAGAGAAAGAGGGGATCTCTCGTAATTATTTTAACATAAATTTCCCGTAATTGATTCTGAGATAATCACATGAGTTATAGCCACAAGTCCATTCCCAACTTTTACTACTGAACACACTACTACTCTAGTTTTTATTTTGTATTGTACTTTATTTTGCAGAATCCACCCACAAATCACTATGTCAATTTCGGAATTCAGAAAGAAGAAACTCCTCTATGTGTTCAACGTGTTCTTCGGTATGTTTTCGTGATTTATACAAGTACATGTAGAGAAAATAGTGTGTTGCCAAATCATCAAGTTGATTGCAAATCAATTTATTGCTTCCAGATGTGAATCAAAGTGGAGAGATCGATGTGAAAGACTTTGAGCAGGCCATTGAGGTGAGTTATTTGATCCCAGTTTTAATAGACTTATTCCTTATTTCGTGGTGTGGTGTGGTGGAGGAGCTTTCCAGAAAGGAAAGAATCACGATTCAGGGCTAATTTAGCAAATTGAACTTTTCCATTACATCCAGCGATTGAAGTTCCGTTTTAATGGATTTAGTTTAATAAGGTCAGAAATTTGTTATGTATGTAACAATGGAGTCAAGTAGTATTCAATTTTCAAAGCGGAAATTTATTCGATACGAGTTTAATGAGTAATAACAACTATAGCAGTTAGTTTAAACTATTTCCTGTTACAACATTTTCGTTGAATCAGTTTTCGGAACAAAGATATATCTCTATAACTTTAATACAAGTTTAGGCGCTTTTTTAAAGTAATTGATGATGATTAGTCTTTATTTTGGGCACTAGCTAAAATAATTGTGTATTTTTTTAAATTAACAAAAACTTAATAATTACTTGATATTTAATGTCCTAGGTTTTAAACCAGTTAGAAAAACTTTTATTTTACAATAAACATACATAAAGAGAAGTTAATTTATTTAATCTTTAATAATCAACATTAAGAAATACATGAAAACTTTTTTATCTCCATTGAAACCCAAACTGATAATTGGAAAATAGCAAGTAGTAATTCTTTTAAATGATAGATAACAAATTAAAAACTTGGGGTATTTTATTCATATCAGATCAATTTGCCTTTGCTTTTCGTCAAAATAACTTTAAATTTGGTAAAGATATTAGATTAGAGCTTCAACTACCTGTAAGGTCTGGCCATGGAAGATGCAATTTTCTTATAAGCAAATAGGGTTTGAAGGATGACCTATCCTTCTAGTGTAGAGCGATTCAATATCATAATGGAACACATATGGTCAGAATGCACTGAACTGAAATATACAGGGGAACTTCAAGATATCGGAAATCTCCAAGACGATGCCATCAAATGGTAATCTGGATATTTGATTAAGGATACTCTAAACTTTTGTGCACTTTCATTTTAAATACTAATGATAATTATATCAATTTTATAATCAATTGAAAGTGGATTTTAAATTCTTACCAAAGAAAAATTATCTAAATTATGAAATGATCAATTGACAAGAGTTTGTGTTGAATGAAAACTATTTGCAAATATCGCAAATTGTCAAATTTCCTAAATTCCAGTTTCAATTTGATTTCTCATTTTAATTAACGACAAAATTTATGCAAATGACAAATGTTCCACACTAATAATAACAAGATATTTCTGATTGCTAATTGAGTTGTGTTATGAAATTTCATAACTTTATGTATTAGAATTATAAATTTATTTAAAAAATAAGCTATAAATATCCTTCTTAAATGTACTATACACTACTTTAGTTTAAAGATATTTTTATTACTACATTCCATATACAAACAGTTTTGTCACTTTAAAGAAAGCTTTTCAATATTTTAGCATCAAACGATTTGTGTCAAAAGTTCAAAGTGAATCCAATAGAACATTATTCATGTGTTGCATAAGCTTGCAAATAAAATATTAAAGTCTGACTTATTGATGGCCAATTTATCCCCATGTTCGTTTGTGATAATTTATTCAAAATTGGTACAAAATAGGAACCTCTCGCTTTATTGTCCTGAGTAGCTTAGCCTTAGTATTTACTCGTATATAGTGTATTGTCATTTATTCTTTTTAGAATTCAGAAATTGGTTTTGTTTCTATTAAATTGACGCCATATATTGAATTGAGAGCTTGAAGATATTTTAAAAGAACTATATTTTTATATGCAATAATTGGTTTAGTGTGAAATAAAATATATTATGATTTTAGTAACATAAAAACGATATTATGAAATAAAATTGTTCTGCCAAACTCGTTTTTATAACACAAGTGTTTTAAAGAATGCACTAGTCCTTTTTCTTTATTATTAAAGTGTGACCTCAGTGAAAGAAATCCATTAAATTTATATGGACGTCAGATTCAGTGTGAATGGTTTAACGGTTTTGCTTTGACTGTCTTATAGGTTGTTTTCCATTTAAATGGTACGACAGCAGCTGTTTTTGTTCTATTTTAATTTGAACCATCCGTTAATGGATGATAATTCCTGTGTGCAATATATAGTTTTACCCATCTCACCGTAGATTGAGGCAATAAATCAGAAAACTATTTGGGATAGAATCTGAAATTTAGAAATTATAAATTTGAATTTAATAGAACCGATGATTTTTTTAGTTTTGTGTTATAATTTTTTGAAAAATTCATAAAATGCTGTATTAAAAACGGGTCTTCTTTAAACCACTTGCTACGCTTGTGACTTTAAAAGTTCATAGTGATTAATAAACCCTTATCTTATCGACCCAGTAGTATAAATAACTATTTACTAAAGAAGAAATTCATTACTAAATGTTATTTTGACTAATATATAAAATTATGAATTCATTTTAAATAAAATTGCAAGATCTTTAAATTTTGTAAACTTTAAATTAAGTATTCAAACAATTTTAAGCATGTTGAAACGACTAAAAGGAACATTTAGAGTATGTGACAATGCTGACATAATGAGCTTTAATATTGTATGATTTTCAAAGAGCTCAAATGGAATTTACGATGTAACACTAAATGGCACATTGGCTATGATCAAAGAATTGCCTTTGAATGGCTAAAAGCGGCGGGCGACTGAAAAATGGCACTTATCCTGTCAACGAACGGTGTGGTCCACAAAAGGGCTTTTGCCTGTGAAATATTTATTACTTGAAAATGGAAATTACGACAATTTACAAATTACCTGATGCAATTTTATTCGCCTCCCCCGTCATCATCCAATTTCGAAGCTCTGCTGATGAAGCTTTCGCAAATGAATTTTGACGACATATGACTGCATTAATTAAAGATTTTATTAACAGCCACCACCGCAGAGGAGAAAAGGAACGCTCTCTATAATTATTCTAAACTTTTGCTCATGGCATTTCTCGGTGACCGAGTTTTAACTGTATTTTATTTCAAGCATTTATCAGCACGCTCTCAAAATGACATTTGACAATAAACCCCTAATTCATTTAATTTTCTTTAAGCTGATTAATTAAAGTCTTTATTACATTTGCGCGCCAAACAATAGTGTGGAGCTTCTTAATGGGGAAAAGTTGGTGAAAAGAGAGGCGCTTCCTTAGACACACGGAAACGGGAATTATATTTTCTTCGCTTTTATTGGCGCTCCATTTTATAACTGTTATTCAATTGTTATGTTATTCTGTATTGTTCTGCTGTGCAATAATGAAATTTTGCAGTAATGCTGATGCAGTTTGATTATATTTATGCACGAGTTAAATATGGGCGTGCCATTGTTTATGATCCTTCTCTCAGCTTCTGCTGCAATCTATTCAATTACAATTCTTTACAAACACTTCTTCCCTTTCAAGATTTTCATCTGGGTGAAGAAAGGAGAATAGTTTGTAACAATATTTCATATTGAATCATTTTTCTTGATTATAAATGAAATATTGATTCAACTGAAAAATAATTAGTTGAAAATATGATTTAGTTCAGAAACAAGATAAATTATTGAGATGCGTTAGTTCAGAATCCAAGAAAAAATTGCTGGTGGCTAATTTGAGTCGCTAATTTATCTTTTGAAATAGTTTTAAACTTCTTCATAACTTTTGAGTCCTTTCAACGTCTTTTCACATTATTATTTTCATTCCTTTGAAATCTTCCTTTAATCTACTGTATAAACTAAATTTTTTTCAAGAAATTGAGTAATTTTTCTTTTTATTAATTTATCGAGATAAATTATTTTGATTGTTATTCCTCTAATTGGTACTTAATATAATTTTTAAATTGATTTTTAAGGAAGGGGTTTATATTGTCTCATGATGAAAGCTTCACTTAAAGCGCCCATCACTTTAAGCTCCAAAATGAAGTGCTCATTACCAATTAATGAAATTATTTACTCGATTCATTACTTATACTACTTGATAATGATTATTCTGCTTATACATATTAATAAGCAATTTGTATATTGTATAATAATTGCGAATTGATCCTTAAAACCCATCAGAGCGCTGCAGCAGGACAAATTAATTATGAATAATCACTATAAAGGGACTATTATTAAAAGCTTAATTATGAAAAACTGAAATTTTACGACTATATACGAAATGTAACCTAAATGTTACAATTAATTTGATTACAATCCAATTATATGTTACAATTTGTGCCAATGTTTTATGCTATTGAATGAAACTTTTGAATAAATTGAATAATAGTTTCAAAATTGTATTATAAATTCACGCAAAACACTTTGAACATAAATTATGCTACATTTTAATATGAAAATATTCTTAAATTCCCTTCTGGCGTACATTTGATGATGTAAACATAAATTCTGCAAAATGCAAATGTTGTTATTTAATGTCTGTAATTTCTGTAAATAATTTTGCTGCCACTCATATTTCTTGAGTTTGCAGAGTGTCTAAATGCATAGCATACAAATATGCAAATAAGCATATTAATTATAATATCATATTTTAATTGTCCTAAGTGGAATCCATATTTAATCTCCTGGGAGCATGGATAACATTAGTTAAACAATGAAATTATGCATTTCATAACTGTCATTTTCAGTTCTAACTTACATACACACCATTTATTTAACAGTAATTAAATTATTATACAATGTGCATGATATTTTAAGTGGTTTAATTGGCTTATTTCATTATGTACAAATAAATTAATAGAAATTGTTTAAACATACCTGTAAATAAATCGTTCCTTTTCGTTATGAACATACATAGTCTCATTCCATGATAAAAATCTAATCGTCTTAAATTCTTTAAAACCTATCTCTTTGATTCCAATTATTTAAACCGTAAAGACGGATTTTAATTGAATTACAATTTCTTGTAAAAATACCTCTGAGTATAAATTAAAACAATTTAACATTTTAGTAAAAAAGTTTCAAAGTCCGATGAGGACAAACTAAAGGGAAGCCAGTCCTGGTAAAAGCCCGTGCTTTATTCCTTTTGACAAACCCCAGGCCCTGTAATTTATATTGAAACTATTTCCTTGTGCCGTTAAAAGTGGGAAGTCCCAGGGAGTAATTTAATCATTCTAAAAGCAGAATTTAATGCGAGTTCAAATTTCACACAGAAAATATGCGCGATGAGGGGCTGGGCCGGGGGATCGGCGAAAAACACAGAGACCAAGGAGACAATGATGCAAATTTGGGAGGGAATCCGGGCCATTGCAGATAAGGACAATGATGGACAGGTGAGATTGAATGAGTTGAATTTCTCTTTAAAGTATCAGATTTTTTGCCGGAGGAAAATTTAATCTGAATTTGAATTATGCTGCAAAAGTTAAATAATTGAGTTTTGGGGGAGATTGGAGGAATCGATAATGAAATGGTGTTTATTGGATTGCAGGTGTCTGTGGAGGAGTGGGCCAATATGTGGGACGCTTATGCGAAGAATCCGTCATCGGTAATGGACTGGCAAACAAAGTAAGTCTTGGATCAATGAGCGAATGTAAATTCGCACAAAAGACACAGAAATTTGGGAACATTTCCATTAATTTCCCTTTTTGCTCTCCCTCTCTTTTTCTTTCGTTACTTTTTGTCAAGGTATATGAATTTCATGTTTGACTTGGAGGACGCCTCAAATGACGGCACAATCGACGCCCGGGAATTTGCCGAAGTTTGCTCATGTTATGGCACCGATAAATCGGAATGCGAACAAGCCTTTGCGAAAATGTCAAAAGTAAGCTTTATACGTTTCCTCTTTTCCAGTTTGATTTAAGCGCACTTTTTGAGCTTCCGGAGTCTAATTTTTGGTCCGTTTCGGTGCCATTTTGTGCAATTTGCAGGGCGAAGAGGAGGTCACCAGGGAGCAGTTTGCCGTCTTGTGGCAGGAGTTCTTTTCCACGGAGGATCCAAATGCGCCCGGAAACTTCATTTTTGGCAACTTGAAATTTTAAAAGGCCGCCGCCAACTTCTTCTGTCGACGACCGCGACGATGAATTAAAATCCGAAAACACACACATACACATAAATGTACATTATTTCTTGTTGTTGGAATGGATCGATAGATTATAATTATTATTCTTAATTCAGAGCCAAGGTTCCTTACTAAATGCATAAAACTATTCCTTTTTTGTTGATTCAATATACTGTTACCAATTAAATCAGCCTATTTTACAATAAAGATTTAAAGCAAAAAGATGAACTAATCTATTTAAACTAACATTCTGATAACAAAACCTGTTCTAACTAAATGCCGTTCATTATATACAATTTCCTACATTTTTGAATAATTATATCAGACCAAATTATTATCTCTAGTAGAGATCTGGTGTTTCGTATTTAGGATTTTTATTAAAGATTTTAAAAGTAACAGAAAAAATCAATACCAATAAAAAATTTGGATTTTCATACTTTATTGTTAAAAAATTTTCGTCTTAATTTTGCACGAGAAAGATATCTCATTTTGCCTGTATGTATACTATCATTACTTCATTATTATTTTTTTGGCAAAATTACAATCCTATTTAAGTAGCATTAGTATATATTCATAGTATAATGATTATTTGACTTTTTTCACTTTTAATTTCTTTACTGTGAAAACACCAGATCTCCTCTTGAGAACTTAGGGTGTTTCAAAAGTACTAAGATACATATTGTGATAAATTTTCTATTTTTGTTGTAAATTTTAATGTCAATTTAGAATTTACTCTTCTTAATCTTATAATCTTTTCTTGAACACTTTAGGTTTTTAATTTATTTAAAATTTAATTTTTTCAATAAAAGTTTATTGCAATTTTTTTTAAAACCTTATTTTTACGAAATCTTATGAATTTATGCAGAAATTTGGTTTCAATTTTCAGTTAGATTGTACAACGAGAAATGTGTCTGTTTAAAATAAAAATAATTAAGTCAATTTGGTAATCAAAGCCTTCGAATTATATGTAAATTGTATTTATAAACCGAATACTGATTTGGATAAGTGAATTTTGTTACTAATAGAACCATATGAATATATTTATAGAAACTGTTCTGTGGAATAATACTGGTAAAGTTGTAATTTAAACAAATCCTTATAATTACCTGTTATATCTTAAAATAGTTTGGTTAAAAGTTTTGATTTAATCTCTTCTCCCTATTTAATCATTAGATTCTTTTATTCTTTCACGAACCATTTTAAATTGATGAAAGCAATAGGCTGAACTTTCATAGTTTCTTCGGAGACTGGTTACAACATTGTAATGATACAGAATATGTATGTATTTGTAAATTAGCAAAATGAATCAAATAAATATTTACTAGTCATCGATCAAAGAAAAGCTTATGACTTGAGAGAAATGGGTGGAATAAAGGTAAAGTAAATGGAATTATGTTCTTTCAGGAATGATTGAAGATGGCAATGTTTCTTAGGAATTATGAAGGGCTACAAAAAATGGGCCATGATTTAAGGGAATTACTATTACAATTGACGACGTCTTACATTCAATGTGTATTTTTCCTCTTTAATGTGCCAAGAATTGGGGCACAAATTTATGGCCTTGCATTGCATTGCAGTTCAACACAAAACATCTCCTAACCGACTCTAGGAAATACATTTTGAATGGAAATTTGTCAAGATTATATCTGTGATATATTCCTTCCTCAAATATTATGTTGACTTTGGGTGCTTTCACAGATAAACGCCCTTTTATCATACATATATATGAATGTATTTGCTAGTGAAATATTCAGCTGAGCTTCGCCCGATTGCAGAAATCAAATGTAAAACTATTTTGATTTTCAGTAAATTTCAATTCAACTGCAAATTCCATTTGTTGGAAGAGTCAATTTGAAAAGTCGTCTAGTCTGTAATAAGATGATATTTAAAGCGTTATTTTGTAGTTCTCAATTTGATATTTAAAACGGTTTATCTTTTAGTACATTTTTACGGAAAAAAGTTTAGTTTTATATTTCATTGGTAATTTACAAAAAAGAATTAAAGAATCTACCTTGTTAAAGAGTCGTGGCAAAATTCGTTGGTTCGATCGGCGACAAGTTTGACTTCACTAAAAAACAGAGTTCTTTTTTTAGAAATTCATTACCTATTTCCACTAATAACATTCTGTGATTCAATGTAATGAAGTTGATGAATAATTAACAATGTGTGGGAAAAATGAACCATAATTCAACTCGACTAGGGTTCTAGAAAACGAATGAAAGGAGTTTTCTAATAGATACGAATGTTTAAATGTGGATTTCCGACTATTTTTAACAAGATTTTATACAATTAGCATATTTATTAGCTATTTTTCCGCGAAATATGAAGTAAAGAATAAGAAGACAACCCAGTACTAAATTTGGGTCTAAACACATACAATTAAGGGAAGTACTGACCAAGCGAATAAAACTTTTGGTTTCAATTTTTCAAAGTATCACGACAACCTTGCACCATACACTGTATCACTGATATGCCCGTAGCACTCATCGTTTGAACCACATTTAAAGGCCATCATCAACATTTAAGAAGAACTTTGCTTTTTGTCATTTAATGTGAAAAAATTAAAATTGATTAATAAATCAGGGCCTACTTTATTATAGAGGCATGAAAAACGTCTAAGTATATTATCATTCTACGCTACTAAGATTAAAAATTATACTTTTTAGTAGTTGAATTTTGGTACAAAATACTAATTTCTTGTATTTACACGATTTGTAATTGTCTGCGGGTATTGAATTAAACTTTATTCAATACAATACGTTTATGAAACAATTTATAGAAGAAGCATTGGTCACTAAAATGTAAACATTTTTCAATAGAATTGTATAAAAGAATTAAAGAATCTACCTTAAGTCTTAAAGAGTCGTGACAATATTCGTTGGTTCGATCGGCGACAGGTTCGACTTCAATAAAAACTGAGTTCAATTTTTAGAAATTCATTACCTATTTCCACTAATAACATTCTGTGATTCAATTTACGGAATCATTGGCTCAAGGAGTACAAATGAGATCAAAACAAATATCGACGTATTCTTATTTTTCATTTCCTTATTTAAAAAAATTTGCCCCTTAAATAATGTGACATTCGATAATTTTGATTAGGAAGATCTATACGTAATTGGCTGAACACAGTCGGTTGTTGTGACATTTAGAAAAGGAGAGAGAGAGTGTTATATACGTTTAAAGGCTTGGTCATAGCCTTTTTCAAAATAAAATTAGAAAACACTAATAAATATTTTTTTTGTAATTTTAAAGGTTTTTTTTTATAAAAAAATTATTTTAAAATTTAATTCTTATTATACAAAAAAATTGTATCAAGTACTTTCCGTATATACTTACCGCATTATCAACAGATTTTAATTAACTGAACAGTTTAGGAAACGGGCTTATGTGATAAACTTTTCTCACTAGTCATTGTTGGACAAATCTAGAACTGAGCAAAGAAAGGATCGAGAATATATTTATTTAATTCCTATATGTCAAGCATGATATACACGTATGATTGCAAGAAAAAAGTAAAATATATCAATCATCTCTACTCTATCCCAATTTTCTTGTAGATAATAAAATTAGGTCTTAAATAGAGATTTGTTTCGGATTTTTGTAATAATTTGTTTCAATAATGTATAATGTGTTGTATAAAATACGGTCGGTAAGTTTTATTGAACATTTCTTAGTGTTTAAAGTTCTTAATTATTGTCGTAGTTGATAAATAAAAATTTCTCCAGGTTTCAACAAAATCTCAATGTTTTATATTAATTTTCAATGTAAATTACAAAAACTAAAACTTGATCAAGGATGGGGATAGAAAATCCTTATGATGTGAAAGATGTAATGCAAAATTACTGCTAACAGGTGACTATGATTGAATATTAAATGTCAGATGAGTTTATAGTTCTTGTTCTTCTATCAGTTGCGGGTGTTTTTGCAGTTAGCTTTTGCAATTAATCAACCACAGTCAAAGCTGTTTAATTTTAATTTATACTTGGGAAGTTTGTTTTACGTTTTTTGAATAAAATCTCTTGGCAATTATGTTGGAAATAAATTGGCAAAGTTAAACAAAACTTTACAGGAATAAATTATCAGCATATTCAAATTATGTAGTAATTCATATTACTATCTCTCAATATAACTCTATTGGATTATTTAAAACAGCACATCATTTTTCTTTAATCCTTTTATGAAGTTTTAATTAGAAAAGTAATATTCATACCACTTAACTATTAATGAAAAGCTAGTAAAATTTAAATGAAAAATCATGTTCTATTAGTGTTTTAGTAAAGTATGATAAGTGTAAAAATAGAATGAGCTATTTTCTACGCGAGGGAATATAATATATTGATACTGTTTTTCTTTAGCTTAAAATCTTGGGTTTTTTGTTAAATTCATATTATAATTTTCATTTCTTGTCGTTTACACAAGTCATGAATTTAATTCAATAACTGAATTTCAATAATATTATAGGTTTTTGAGTTAAAATGTTTTTTTTATGACATAGATGCTTTTGTCTTTAGTTTGTTGTACGTATATTATAGTCTTTTAACATACCATTTATGTAGATGTAAAATAATCTTAAAACATCACACAATATTTTATATAATTTAATAGTTTATAACTACAAAATAAAAAAAATTTGCTATTTATTGACGAAATAAGTTATTAAATAAAATCTAAACATATAAAATTAATGATAGTACCTGAAGTACCTGAATTGAAATTTCCGTCTCAATTTTTCAATATTTCATAGAAATAGAGCACAATACACTGTATCATTAATATTCACTTGATAGAACTAATCATTCAAACCATTTTTACAACTCAGAACCAACATTTAAGAAAAACTTTACTTTTGGGCATTTAATAAAATTCAAATTGATTAATAAGTCATTGCTTACTTTAATAGAGAGGTCAGAAAAATAACAAAATATATTTTCCACCCGAGCTACTAAGATATAGAATTAAAAATTTTAGTAATTGAATATTAGTATAAAGTATTAATATTGTATATTGACACGATTTGTGATTGTCTGCATAATTAAACAGGATTTATTTATGAGCCACTTTCTAGAGATGGCATTAGCTACTAAAATGTCTAGATTTTTCAATAGATTTGTATAATTTAATTTAGAGATAGATCTCTATATGCTTTACAACTTAAAGTTAAACAATATAATTAGTTTAAAACTGCAAGTAGACAACTATAAAGGAGCTTCCTTAGTATTTCTGTTAAAATAGTCATTGCAAAGTTAAATTAAATCAAAAGAAAATTCAAAAGACTTAATCCCAATTTCAAACATTGGATTGTTGAAGTAAGTCAAGTGTTGCATGAAATCTCTCTAAACAAAGTTTTTGTCAACTTTCTGATTGTTTAAGTTTTGAAAACGAAAATAACTTAATACGACATTACAAAAGCCAGAGACATCATCCTTAGGAAGAGTACTCGTATGTGGAAAATTGGGGTGCAATTACAAAGACTAAGGCCACAATTTTGATTCTCGGAATAAAATACTTTCCTAATTGGGCTGTTGAGATATGGCTAATTTGCGAATGGGTTTTTCACTTTGAGAGTCTTCTAATTGTTGTGTAAACTTGGCCAATTACGGCTCCCTCTTCCCCCCGCCGCCGTCCCATTGCAATTCCGTAGAGAGCAAAAGTGCATAGACAATTTGCGGCTGTTGTTGCCGGGGTGTGGTCAAAGTGCCTTGCTCTCTGCACTTGAAAATGAAACTGACTGAATTTGCAAACAAGTGAAACTTGCGTCTTTCTGCCGCAGAGTCATTTTATTGTTGGTCGCTGTCCATTTTTTATATTTATTCGGTCGAATTAGCCGATTGTTTTTGAACAGTACTACTACTGGCTGGCTCTGGCTGCTGCAGCACCATTCGTCTTTTCCGACGCGGGGACCATCTCATGGGTGGATCGAAAAGTAGTGCTTTTTAATAATCTTATGAAAATTAATTGAATGATAGAATTTCAACTTTAATAAAATAAAGATTGAGTGAGTTTGAATTAATTTGGGGTTTGGTTAAATTATAATAGCTTCGAATCAGAAAGCTGTTAAATAGACTTTGATTAAAACTTAATAGATATTTAAAGGAAATTAATCAATATCTCTAAATTTGATTACAAGTAATGGTTGAACTTGTGTTAAATTCTGATTCATTAAATTGAAATTTATCAAAGCTCAAAATTTAATTTTCATTTCAAAGAGTATTTTACTAAAAGGATTTATGACGAAGATTTTATTAATTGATTTAATTGTCTTAAACTTATTTGAGAAATTGAAAACAAATCTCAAATGTTGTGTTATATTATAATCTATTGCTATTAATCTTGATTAATTTTAAGATAAGACATGATTCCTTGGAATCACATATTGTACTTTATATAAATTCATGTTTCAAAGAATCGGCAGTCAGTACAGTCGCCTCTTGATAATTCAGAACTCGAAGCAATTATTGAGGGGTTCGAATTAGCGAAGGTTTTCGTTATATTTTAAATAAGACTAAAAATGAGCTGCTCAGGAATAAAGTTCCTCTTTAATCTAACTTAGAAACTCATTTAACGGCTCGTATTTCACATTTATTTTCTCGTTTAAAAACAACGGATTTTTGACCCAAGTAGCACAAACATCTATTGTAGACCTTATATTTTAATAATGCACTAAATGCACTAGAGCACTAAAATATCATTTACAGAATAAATATTTCAGTATGTGCTATTAATTGACTAATAATACATTGAAAAACAAATAGTCTCTGAAATATTAAAACCCGTTCCTCACAATAATGGAAAGGGAAATTTGATTTTTTTTAACAAATGGTTCAAAATTACAAAAAAGTGATTTTATTTTATGAGAATGAATAGTAATTTCAAGAATATTAATATGTTAATAGTAACATCAAACAAAACCATTTTATTTTGATACTAATATTGTTAAAATAAACTTTTTCTTTATTAATATCCACAACTGAATCCAGTACTTATATTATTTGTTTAAGATGCTTGCCATGCCGGCAATTAATTAAGAAACAAATTGAATAAAATAATAAATCATAACCATGAGCCATGAATTTTAAAACTGTCTATGGAAATGAAAAGTCGGAAATGCCCAAAACTGATCCACGATCCGTTAAAAAAATTGACTGTCAAAGCAAAATCGAAACCTTAAATACCTTTAATTAACGGTTCCCCCATTTAGCATTGGTGTAGTCTCTGTGTGAACTGGCTAAATGTAAATAAATTTCCTTTAACAGCGGTCGTTGTCGGGCTATGCTTCTTTTTTTATTGCCATAGTTTGAAGGCTTAGAAATAATCGAACAATAAAAAACAGCTTTTACTTTCACATTCGATAATTCAGTGGTTTGTTTGGTTTCTGTTTTGTCTGCCGCTGCTGCTGCTCTTGTTGAGGAGAGTACAGTACACTGCTGCTGGAGTATGAGACGTCGAAGAATATTGCCCGATATTCGATTAAAGTCGGCGAGGTGTACAAAAGTTATGCCGAGGCATTACTGCTGTATTATTATAATGGGGATAATGAATGGGGCGATTTTGCTTAGAACTTTTGTTCGGGGAAAGCTTATGGCAGGAAAATGGTTGTTTTGTGGTGGATTAGTACAGCAAAATTATGAGGCATATGATGGTGCAACTTGTAGGGCATTCAATTTGTTGTATGGTCGATTAAAGTGGGAAGAAAGGTATTATAGTAACCGAAAATTAATCATCTCCTTGAAATAGTAGTAGGCCGTTTTATTCAAATATGACACATGAAAAGCTCGCTTACTTTGATTGGTGATGGTGATAATTCATTTGATTTTGCAATTCCTAACCACCACTTTACCGCAGGTTTGGCGCCGGGGCAACGACAAAGAAGAGAGTTCCTCCACCACTGGACGGTCTCGGTCTCAGCTGTGGCGTGGTGTGGTCGGATGGGGATTGGCAGCGGAACATTTCTGGTTCAAAACGGAAACATGGCCATTGTGGATCTAGTTTTCATTGGATTAACAGTTAGAGTCACCTTGACCGCTTTCTTTGGATTAATTCCGAGTTCCAGCCGGGGTGTTTTTTCTAATCCTCTCGCGTTTACTCGGACCATAGTCTTGTGATAGTTAAATGGCTGGTGTTTAATAGCTACTCGGGAATTCTGCAATTTGGCCATGGTCTTTAAAAGTATTTCATGTTCTCGCGTTTTGTTTTTTTCTTCTTCATTTCTTTTGTGTGTGCTGAGTTTGATTATTATTGCCATTGTGTGAATTAAAAATTGAGATTGTGACGGAAATGTGTAATAATGCGAATAATTTGTAATTTTTGTACAACATTTTTCAAGTGTGTGGTGTGAAACTGGCAGAAAATTGAAAGCAAATTACATATTTAGAGAAATACACCGGACGAGACGGAGTAGCCCAGAGTTAAGATGGTCAGTGTCTGGTGGTGCGGTTTGAAGTCAGTGAAATTTATATTAGTCACAGTGGTTCTAATTGGTTCTCTCTTACGTGCTGGCCATTGTAGTCCAGGTAATTCGGTCACTGAAACCAAAGACTTCAGTTTCTCTCTCCTATATATATTATACATAAAATAACGAACGGTATCATTATACATTAAACAAGAACAGGAGAGGCGATGAGATGAGATGTAGAAGAAGTAAAAAAACAAAAGCCAATGCAATCTAATAGCAAATAGGAAACGAATAGGGTGGATCGTTTTCAAGTTTGATTGTGATTGAATGATTGTTCTCCTACTAGCAATTAAAAGTTTAAATGCTCAACACAAGAGCAATTCACTTTTAATTTCAATTTTAAAAGCTTTCATTTGAAGAGCAATAAAGAGTTTATGCGGAATTATACTTACAATCATCGGTATTGAATTGTGGATTAATTTTTTCGCGCCATTTTCACAGAGAATTTATTTTTTCAATATTATTTTACATGTAGACATATAGATTTCAATGTATTACCTTTAAATAGAATTTAAAAAGTGTAATTTAAATTGTATTGAAAGAATCTAATAATACTTATTTTTTATTTGTAGTGATCTATCTTTTCTTAATTAGCTTTGAATTAAGTCAATTAAGATTTTTGTTTTGATATAATGCAACTATTTACTAGATACTTTAAATGGGGTAATCAATTTATGATGATCAGAATCTCTTCTTTTCAATAGCATCGTAAACTATTTATACATCATTTACGAGATCAGTTTAATGAATTGCAGTTTTATAATGGACGCTCGGGGGCAATTAATTTCGTTACACCCTTTACAATGTGACACTTAAAGAGTCTATTGTCGCTTGAGAATTAATTGAGAGATCCGATTAATAAAGGTATTATTGACAGGAGAATGGGCTTCTGTAATGAAAGTAAGAATAATGGATCTATTAAGTGCAAAGTGAGCCACTTTAAATAAACCGCAAAATCAATTGTAGGCCATTCTTGATTCTTCTCCTCTTTTTTGCGAAGAAAAGAGCGCGACCTTAATCAAAACAAACAGTCTTCGCCAGCAGCGCAACAAGTCGGGAAGGCATCATTTTCGAAAAACACACAAAACTTTTACTTTTAATTCAACACAATGCGATTTTCCAAGAGAGATAAATAACTTGCCTGGTAGATCCGCTAATTGGTCATAAATCTTCCGATCGGGAGAGGGGATGGGCTTTCAATTGATAGATACGCACAGTGATCGAATGAACGCTAATTAATTGCCCCTTAACCGCTAAACTATTAAATAAATATTTGCAATTATTTTAAGCGAAACCCTAGGTCCCGATTAACATGTTATAATAATGCAGTGCAAGATAATCGGACAATCATTTCATCGGAAACAATTGGTGGCCGTGCAAAATTGATGCCTGATTACTGCTGGGTTGGCTGGCTGGCTGTTGTTGTATAGAATCCGGGGAGAGATAGAGAGTAAGAGCAGGAGAGAGAGTGAATGAGAGCTTTCAACAAAGCGTGTTCGCCCATCAGACTGGTAATTCGCCGCCAGGGCTGCATTGATTAAAAGACTGTTAAATTGTCAATGCACAATTAACTGGCAACTGCCAACAGTTTGTGGTCCGTTCGGGAAATTGCCACCTTGGGGAACAATTTCGGTCTCCTAATAATGCATAAGGTATCGAGTGGAATAGTTAATAGGTTTCTGAAAGGAAATGAAATCATTAAATTAAGTCGGAGATATGTTATTAAGTTTTATGATTCAATGAAACGTGTAATTTCTGGATTATTTGATAAAAGAATCTTGTATGGAATTTTAAAACGGAAGTTTAAAATTCGATTTCATTATAAAGAGATTGAAGATAATTTTACCTAAAATTGAAACTGAATTTTAAGAAACGGTATTACGGACACATATTGAATAGAACATTTGAAGATGGAACTTGATTATTAAAATAGCTGAGTAAATTTAAAATAAGCTAATTTAAGTGGGTAAAATTATATAGTACATATGAAGACTAAGAGAAGTGGTAGACCAATTGAAGTTCTGCTTATCGAAAGAGGCATCGGGGAATAATAGATGAATAGAGTTCTGGAGTCACAAAAGCCAAACATACTGATATGCAATATATTTTTTATAAAACGTCCTAAGGGCGCTAATAAATATTGTTATAAGATTTTGTAAAAAGTTAATAGTGAAATGAATTTCTTTCGGATTAAATTTAGTTTCAATATAAACAAATATAGAATATTATCATTTGATAATAATAAAAACTATATTTGTTGTGCATTTTGCAAATTAGTAATAGATATAATCGCTTTAAGTATCTACTGAACAAAGCGCGTAATGAAGTCATTAAGAGACCACATGTTTATGCTTATATACTTGAGACTACGAGTACCTCTTCCAAAAACTCACAGGTTTTTTATAGTATTATTTTATTTATTAATTGCAATAAAACATTTCGTAGGCTTTTAAATGAAATCAGATAATGGTGAATATGTTTGAATCTGATTGACATAGTTAAAGAGACGATGATTACCACTTAATGCCAAAGTGAAACATAAATAAATGGATAGCGAAAAAAGAAGCAATTTATCACTATAATTATTATTAATTATTATTTTATAAAAAGTAAACAAATTTAAATAGGCAAGCATTAACTCTAGTAGTAGCAGCTTTTTTTCAGTAGTAGTTGAATCGGAACGGTAAGAAGGCCAGAAATAATTAATTTTTTTCGGCGAAATTAATGATGCGCGTCCCAAAAGTCAACGGTTATAATCGCGCCATTCGATTGATAGAGACGGTATTGTCGTGTAATTTATTTGAATTTCAAGCACTTTCTTCAACAATTTAGCCAAAGCAAAGATTTCATTTTCAATTCGATCTTGATACATTGCCTTTGTGTGGGTATTATTTTTCAAATGCTTGTCGTCGTCACTGTGCTTTAAAATACAATATAATAAATAAATAAAAAGCGTCACACACAAAAATTTCACTCGCACTTTTGTTTTACCGTTTTGTATCGCGAGCTCGCGCGCGCCGGAATTCTTTGCACGCCACCTGACAGCCTCATTTTACTATTATTGGCCCCCGTCGGTCGTCGTAGTTCAGAGCTTACACTTTCGATTGTAAGCCGACGACCGTTAGGAGCAAGCAAGAAGTGCACTGCTAGAAAAATACACTTTCCACATAATTGGGCGCATTTTTAGAATGTGATCAATTGTCGATTGCAATTTATTTTGTGATTATTTATACAGTGATTGTTCTTTTCTCCTCCTCATCCTCCTTCTTGGACTGATTTTGGACTGTAGATTGTGGCGTACCGTCATCAGCAGCACTGTCGATGAGAAGGCGACCCCCGAGGGCAGCACCTCTACCTCAGTCGTCGTCGCTGGGCGGCAAATTGAAATCAGCCTCAAAGGCCCATCGACTGCACTTGAATAATTTAGTGGACCGAAATGCAACTCGTGAGCGAAAGGGCCGGATAATTATGGGCCGGGAGACCGATGATGGGGATTTTCCATGGCAGGTCTCTCTTCAGCTGCTCCATCCATCGCTCGGCTTTATCGGACACTGGTGCGGAGGAGTACTTATCGACCGCTCCTGGATTATTTCGGCAGCGCACTGTGTTCACAAGTCAGTAACAATACGATTTTATCTGTACTTAGTCTGGGATTTATTTAGTGGTACAGGATTCGGGAGCTTTAGGGAAGCTTACATGCTTTCAGATTGATTGGATTGGGGGAATAGTGTGGAGATATCGATCTGATAATTAATTAATTTAAGACCAAAAATAAATATTTAAATTTATAAATATATATCTCTATTTTATTCAAATCATATCAAATAATATAAGTAGTATAATCAAAACCAATTAATTTATGTGACATTATAGCCTAATTTGTAAGTGCAATAAAACAAATCATTCAATTTTATGAAAAGACGACCTGAACATATGTCTTCATAAAAATAACAGCAAAACTAGCATGTATTTGCATAAAATATTCAACGATATGTCCAACAACGTTCACGTGTCGGATACATCACTGTTGACATTGTAAATGTTCAAAAGATATTTTTTGAGATTTTATCTTTACACAATTGGGGATTTATTTAATGTCAAGTACCGGATTTGCCGGTTTTAGAAAGTTCAGAAGTTTTTGATATGATTGAGTTATTGAAATATATGTCATGCTTAATTGATGATTCTTTGTGCAAAATGTCAATGTAAAACAATAAAAAAAATTGGAATAAAAGAGCATTAAATAAATAATTTTTAAAACCACACATAATTTCTAAGTATATAAATTTAATAAAACATTATTAAATAAATTGATTTCCTTTAATTGAACATATTTTTTGTAATGAAATGATTCGAGTATTTTTTTTAAATAAAAAAGAATTCGGGCTTTAGAATATCGACGGTCCGGAGGAACAACGATGCAAAAGCAAAATATGTCAAATGCAACTAAGTACGTAACCACAACCAGAAGCATATCTTTCACACATGAGAAAAGGATGCAGCCAGAGTTTCATTAAGGACCGCCACGGGATTTAGTTTCCTTAAGGTCAAAGTCGACTAATAATTCTCAGGCATCCATGCCCGATGACACAAAAAACGCAAAAAGACTTGCTATTCGTCCTCAGGAACACATTTTCCGAGTACAGTCCATTGTTTTGATTATTCTTGGCTTCCGATGGGTACCAGTGGACTAAAAAAAATTCCAATTTCTGTAAGGACATGGGGAGTCTAAATCTCAACAAAAGGGCTTAGACTTTTCATGACTATTTGTTTTCAGTGTATTATTAGTCAATTAATAACACCTAGACCAGTTGAAAAAGGACCAGCCCAGGGATCGAACCCATGGCCTTCGAAGAGGCAGCCGGATTCGCTACCACATCGGCCATGAGGTTTATTTTTTTTTATTTGGACATCGATTAAACAACGTCGAACACTACTCTGCTGTGATCTTTTCGATGAGATTCAAAAATTGCCGAAACGCTCCCTTTCCAACATAGTAAAAACAGAAATATGAGTCCTATTTTATTTAAACAATTCAGGAGAATGAATAAGTTTCTTTGTAAAAATAGTTTCATCGAACGTAAAGGCTGAAGACTTATTAGATCATTTTTTGCATTCTATACAACTGCTATTCGTTTTGTTGTTCTTCTGTAAAATTGTCATTTTTGCATTTGCGTCGTTGTTCGCCCGGACTGTCGAAATTATTTTATTGTCATTTATAATCAAATTGATCAAATGTCAATCTATATTCACATTTTCGTATATATCAGCTTTATTTTTTATATGTAAATTGAATGCTATTAAATTCATTTAAAAATTTTGTGATTTGAAATTTTAAAGAAGAAAGAATTTAAATTGATGTCTAATATTTCTTAGTTTAACAACAATAATTTCAAATAAATCTCCTGATATTAATAAGAACCAATAAAAATCTAGAAATTATGTTATTGAAACAATAATTCATATAGAGGCACCATTGCTAAACTTTACAGCATTAGATATATTTTGGGAGGAATTTACATTTATCCCGAAGATTAAAGGATCTGAATGTGAATCTGTGTATTTCAAATCCAATTGAAATAATGTACCTCTAAGTAAATGGAAATTGAATTGCACGAGTGGAATACACAAGCATACGAGGATGCAGTGGTCGATTCTGGGAATTAATCTTGATTTAAAATTACTCTCTTCTCGGACCGAATAGTGAGCTCTTCAATTATCCAATTCCCAATCTATGGACCGCTGTATTGGGGGAGTATGACCGTCATGTGGAGTCGGGCAGGGAGCAGAGGATATCCGTGGACAGAATTGTGATGCACAAAAACTATGAAAACTATCAACATGATCTGGTGTTAATGCGACTGGCGAGACCGGTTAAAGAGCTGAGAAAGATCTGTCTGCCATTCATCTCGACCGGCAGTCACCTCTTTGGGAGCATCAATGGCGAAGACGAGGGCGACCTTGACCAGTTTGATGGCAACTCGAATAATTTGCGGAAGCTGGACGAAATCGGTGGTCGGGGTAAGCAACAGAAGAGAAGAAATGATAAATTCTTTCAAGATCGGCGCAACATTAATAACCGGGTCAGTGGTGCTTCAGACGATTACAATAACAACAATCGCAATAATAATCGTAACAGCAACAACAAAATCAGTGCAAATTATAATCGCATCAGATACAATGACTTTAACCAGAGGCAGCGACTCTCCGCGAATATTAATGTGAGTATATAATAAATAATGTACTGTGAGACTGTTTTGTCATAATAGCCAATTATATAACAAGTGGCAAAGATTTATTGAGTTCTTTGAGCTTAGTACTTGTATAAGGGTCAAGAACAAGGTAATATTTATTTGCTTAAATGTTTCACATCGTAAATTTACGACTTTACTATAATGAAAGAAAGAGTTTTTTTGTATAAGATATTTTACGATTTAATATTATTTATATTTTATTTGTATCATTGCGTTTATTGATTTAGATTATATTTTCCAGTCCAACAATTTAATTTAATGTTCTTAAATTATATTGTAAATACTATAACATTACATTTATTTACGAATATTCTAAAACTTGTCCCAAAATTTATAAAACCTTTTAAATTGATAAAAAAGAGAGTTTTTTTTATCTATAGCTATTAATTTCTTAAGTGAATGTAAAAATACACAAGTTTGGGGTTTCTATGGAATAAGATATGCCCATAAACGCTTCCTGGACAACGTTTGATGGAATATCCTTTAAATCTAATTGGCACAATAAATAAATCCATGATGATGTGAAAAAGTCCGCCTTTAAAGTCTTGAGCTGATTGTGAAGTATTTAAGGAAGCGTTCAAAATCCACTTCTCTTTAAAAAAATCAAACCTGAAGGTAGTATTTTATAAGATAAAGACTAGATGACTAATTGTGATGAACTCTTGGCGATGACTTCGTTGCTTCTTTAGCTCCACATAAATATCTTTTAATTTTTGCCTTAACAAATTATATAAATGTAATATTCTCATCCATATAATTACAATATTCATTAGTTTAAAAATTATGCAAACAATTTTTTACATATCATTGAATCAATATAATAATAAAATATTGTATAAAAATAGTATAATACAGTCGACTCTCGATAATTCGATCTTCCAAAGGACATTTAAAAAACGAATTATCAAATGGTTTTGCTGTTGCTCAACCTGCTCAGTAACCTTTTTTTAAGAGAAAAGGTACATGAAATGCTGTAACAACAAATATGCAGCTTCAAATTGTCGAGTGTTAGACGCCGATGAGTTCGAATTACAGCGTGGTTTTGGGTGAATAGCAGAGGTTTTTTCGTTTGAATTACCGAGAGCAAAAAATTGTTTGGATTTAGTTCGAATTATCGAGAGTCGGCTGTATTTCTGTTTTATGAATTATATAAAAATATTGAAATGTATTATTCGTTTCATTCTTAGGACCTACCATATAGAGATTGTATAGCAACAGGATGGGGAATGATGACCATCAACGGTGAGCTGACGGATATTTTGCTTCAATCCCGAGTTCCGATACTAAGTAATCAACAGTAAGTTTATTTTTATAGCACTTGCGAATGTTGAGTTTATTATACCAAGAACGGCTTTCTATTCAGATTAGCTGAAGAGGAAAAGCGCAATCCAATTCATGAATATGATTAAAAAGAAATAGTAAAATTACCTCTGAATGGAATTTTCCTATGCTTCAATTCGTGTACTTTACGTGTTAAATAACCAGCATTTCCGTGGAACAATTGAAAAGTAAAATTTTTGACCACTTAATTTTCAAGATCTCTGCCATCTTGAAGCGCTTTACAAACATTTTATGTAAAAAAGGCTCGAGACGGTCTCAACAATACAATGGCCGTAATTAAGTCGTAATTTGCGGTTTTCACGATGATGAATAAAGCCGTGGAAAGTCTTTTATCACCGAATCAGATGTTTTGTTTCATTTCAATGGCGATTTTAAATTAACACGTGTTTTATTACATGAATTTTTTGCATTTCTTTGCCAAGTACTTGGCTCGTTCGTGTTGCAGATAATTAAGACATCAAGACTCTCTCGAATCTCGGTAAAAAGATGATTTAGTTAAAAATTCTTGCATTGTCTTTGTCCAAGTAAGTGATTTTGGAGAAATTGAAAGTAAATGACTAATGGCATAGAAATTTTGAAAAATGTTGATTTCTAGTCTTGGATTACAATTTTATTACTGTTAGAAATGAAAATATAAAACTTAAAGTTTTCATGCCATGAAGTAATAAATAGAAATTTAATAATTTTAATAGTTTTTTTTTAAAATTAATTATAAAAAGAAATTGTAAAAAACATAAATAATTGTATAATTGTCATTGATAAAATATAATTAGGGTCAACTTGGGAGAGACAACATAGGATAGAAAAAAAGATAAATGCATATTTCTTATGCATTTGAAAGCTCTTAACGAAAGCTCAACTACTTGTTGGTGCTTGTTAAACAAAATTTAATTTTTAACGCGATATTTAGAAACAAGTATTTTCAATGTTTATAACTGTTTGTGTTTTTATGCGGTTTCATTTATCATATAAAAGCAAAGAGATATTATAGTTATTGCTGGTTAATTATTATATTTAGATTGTTATTAATCCCTTGTTTAGTGCTTTACCTTGTTTGGAATTATTTGCTAATAATTTGAGCGACATGGTATCTCTCCCATTTGTTTGGGAGAGATGCTAAATATATGCAGATTAGGGATGTTAAAAATAGAGATAACATATTATTAATAACTGTTTATGGAAATTAATTAACTAACACGTTATTGATAAATAATTATTTGAGTTATTTTTGGCGATTGTTCACAAAAATAATTTTGAAACTTTAATTTCAACTCAACATCTGTCTCGTGGGCGATGTGGTAACGCATCCGGCTGCCTCTTCGGAGTCAAGGGTTCGATCCCTGGGCGGGTAGGATTGATTGGGTCCTTTTTCAACTGGTCTATGTGCTATTAATTGACTAATAATACACTGAAAACAAATAGTCACCGAAATGTTGCAAACCCGTTGGTTGAGGTTGCGACCCCCCATGTTCCTTAGAGGAATTGAAAGGGATTTTTTTTTAATTTCAACTCAACACGAGCTCCTCCCCGACCAAAAATATAAATTTTAAAAATTGAATACAAATTTAGAAGTAAAATAACAAATTATAATAATGATGAAACAACCAAAAATAAAATAAACTGTCAACATAACTTAACAATATCACGCGCCAACAGTTATTCCAATTGTCGAATAAAACTTCAAATTCTAATTCATTTAAATTATACAGATTAAATATAAGTTTTATAATATGAAAAGTATAGACAAGAGTGACGAAGTACTGTGAAATATTTCAAAAAATGAAAATGCGTCCGTAAACCTATTTTTATTGAAAATATAATTTGAATTAAATATGCATTATAAGAATATACTGATATCCTTCTTTATTATTTATTCTATAAATATTAATTCTTATTTAAAATTTTTAAAATCTTATTTAAAAACAATTCTATTTCTACGACTTTCAATAAATATATAAATTACGTTATTAATTTGTTATTTAGAATAACACTTATTCAAAAATAACTAACTAACAAAAGCCGTTATCCTAATGTAATATAATTTAAAATCTCTAATGCAAATGTTTTGGGATTATATTATATTTGTACAAGCCGAACCCGGCAAACGTCGTCTTGCCTTTTTTTTATTATTTTAAGGAAATATTTATTTAGTTAACATTACGGGTCTGTGGCGATGAAATTAAAAAACGAAATGAACCATCTTTGTTTTCAATGTTTCTTTTTATTTGAATAAAAATGAAATCTGTTTTCTAAAACTAAAAAATAAGGAATATTGGAATTGACAGTACTACTTGCCACCAACACTTAATTATAATAAAATCATAAAAAGTAATCATTGTGGAAAGAACGTACTTAAACCATTTAAGAAGTGAAAATGGGTGACAAATTGTAATAATGACATGACATTTTTCCTGGTTAACCCCACATTCCTTNTATTGGAATTGACAGTACTACTTTCTACCAACACTTAATTATAATAAAATCATAA
>JXOV01035701.1:0-10688 GCA_001014945.1 Clogmia albipunctata
GCTCATACCGAGCTGTAAGCGAAGGAAGAAGGATATATTCGGAAGAGTAATATTTCCGCCTTGTATGATCTAACGAAATATTTGTTCTTAATTGGTCAAAATGAAAAAATGTATAGCTTTGTGAGACATCCGCTTTGATTTTTTCGGATATTAAAATTAATGCGGATGATACGAAAGTCTAAAATATCCCTAAAAATATCAATAGTTACGAAGCTTTTTCTTTACATTTATATTACTTTTGATGTCTTATGTTAAGTGAAACATTAGAGTCAAAATTGATATTGCTTCGTCATTATATCTTTAAAGTGCTAATTTTATAATTTTTTAGTTATAAAAAATCGATATTAAGATACTAATATTTCTTCTGTCAAAATCACGTGCTTTAAAAATTCTTTGAAGCACTTTTGATTATTATTGAATTGCGATCTTCGTGAACAATTTTAATCTAATTGGTCAATGTCGCTTCCTTACTGAATTGATTTACTTTATTATGCATTGTTTGAATTCAAATGTAATGATTTAATTGAAATACACTTATTCTACGAAAGAATAGCAGCTATTTAAAATGAAGAGTTTAAAATTCCTATGTGTAAATAAGAGACAATAAAATATAGTTTTCCTATCTTCCTATTTGCTTATGTGGTCTATCAGTTACAATCCTGGACTGCCTCTTCGAGGTCGTGGGATCTAATCCCGGGCGGATATTTTTTTAGTGCGAAAAATTTCCATTTGTATCATATCAATAACATTGCGAAGTAATATCCCTAGCAAATTATAAGTAATGGTGTTATAAAGGATTAAAATGGGCGGATTAACTGGATCCTTTTACAATTGGTCTAGGTGCTATTAATTGACAACTAATTCACTGAAAACAAATATTAAGGAAAAGTCTAAAACCCGTTGATTGAGATTGAGACTACCCCAAGTTCCGTACTGGAATGTCGAGGGAAATATATTTTTTATCTCTCTGTAGAATGAAGTAACGAAACAAGAACTATGTGAAGCAGATAATCAAACCTAAAAATTAGAAATTAAAAAATATTTTTTTAGATTTTTGTTGTAATTTCTTTTCAAAACCACAAAATTATGTATAAAACACGGTCGATAACCATTATAAAAACACACAGGCACTCTTTAAAATACTCGCTTCACTTGAGATTTTAAAGGACTCTTACGTTTAATAACGCTTTACCTTAACGAGTTAGTTTTATAAATAACTGTAAAACATAATCATGTGGAATGAATATTAAACAGCTCCCTATAAATAAATAGTTAGTAATTTTTTTATTTGAAACGTTAAAAACAAATTGAGATTAATTACTGTTAGGGAACACCCTATTTGTATTTTGTCACGTCTGTTTACTGTATTGTAATGTTCATTTTATATTTAATAAATAGTTGGATTTAGAACTTGAACAGAGAAGGACTTTAAAATTGCTGTTTTTCAGGATAGTGTAATTTGGCAAACGTGGATGGGAATTATCTTATTCTTTAATAGGTGAGATCACAACAATTACATTTTCAGCCCTTAACCTAATTCATTTAAAGAAAAAAATAGTTTTTAACGAACTGAAACTTTCTGAAAGGTTTGGAATTCTGCAATCTAATATTTAATTAATAACCTTTAATAGATGCTAGAAAAAGGATTAAATCACATTTAAATATGCAATTGAAATTGGATGATAAACCCGTCTATATATTAAGTTATAAAGAAGTTATTTATAATACAAAATTAATTGATGTAAACAACAAAGATCAAAAGTTTATTTATCTGATTAATAAATGGTTAGTAAATGCCGTTCCATTCCAATGCATATCCAGAAGACATACCTTTACAAATGAGATTAGCATATGATTGGATAAATTTAATTACCAATTCACTTCCATTTTGTTTTCAGTTAATGTGAGTCTGTGCCATTACGAGACTCGATTAAATAAATGATATACCGTTCGAATTACTGCAACCGAAAGCCATTTTAATTGAATTTGCTGCCGGTTCTCGTTCGTTTTGCAGCAGAGTTTTGGGAATTTGTACAAATGTGCACAATTGGGCAACATTCTAATCGACATTTTGATATTTGAGTTAAATTGGGTCATTTCTGAACCAATTTGAACAGGTTAAATGTCAAATTTGTCATTCTTTTGTGAGGAAGCCTGTTTTATTGAGTATGAAAATATTGGTCCAATTGGAAACAATTACCTCAAATTTCATTAAAACCGATATGGATTTTAAAAGCATTCATCGGCATTTAAAGTGTTTTCTATGCACTTCCGCTTTATGGGTTGTTATATCCTTTTTATTGGTAATATTTCATTTTATTTGCATATGGTGATTGTGCTTTTTCGTATAGAAGTGACGATGATTTTCAGTGCTAAGAATTTATTGAATTTTTAAAATTCTACAATTATTGGTCTTTAAAGAATTATTTTCCTGGCAATTTAATTTTTTCTTTAATAGTTTTATGCGTTTTTATTTTTTTTTTAAACATAAAATGGATATTATGACACTAAAATTATTTCTGTCAAAGTTTTTCGTTAATATTAAAGTGTGATTTCCGTGAAAGAAATCCAACAAATTTATATGGACGTCAGTTTCGTTGTGTATGGTTCAACTATATTTGTGGATGATTTCACAACAAAACTGATTATTTAAATTTAAATAAAACGTTTAAATTAAAATGCACATATCTATTTCACTTTCTAAATTGAATACCAAGGTGGTACTTTTTGAAAGTAAGTGAAACAAAGCTATGGCTTTCTCCATTTTTCTTGGAATTAGAAAAGGATACCAAAACAATGTGAGCGATTTATAATATGTCATATTTTAAATTTGCATATAAGGAAACAATTTTTGTTTTAAACTTATGTGTTACTTTATTTAATGCATAAAATGTTGTATACAACTTGGTCGATAAGCATTATTAAGCACTACGGTTTGTAGGGTAGTGTAGGGTAGCGAGTGCTTTAAAGAAGGCCAGTGTGTCTTCTCTTATAAACAAATTTCTGTATGATAATGTTATAATATTTTAAAAGGTATATTAAAGCTTAAAATTCTTATCTATTACAGAAAAATTGAATTTTGAATTATTTTATTAAGTTTTCTTAAGCTTTTTGAAACATAAAACTGTTATCATGGAACTTAATTTTCTTCTGTTAAAGTCGTTTTTATGTCACAAGTGTTTTGTGGTTCATTGTTTAAATAATTGACATAGCAAATTTATATGAAGATTCTTTTGGTAATGGAGTTCTTACTGAAAAAAGAACGGTATGCTTAAAATAATGAAACAGAAGTTAAAAACCTCACATTTGATATACTATAATCGACTCACTCTCTCAATCAGATTACGGCAATGGATTTTTGAATGTGAAAATTCTCTTGCAATTTTGTTATGAAATAGAAACATTAACAATATTGAATTATTTTCCAAATATTAAAGTTTGTGCCAAAGAAATCAAAAGCAGTTAATGAAAAAGTTTTTCTAAATTCCGTGATTGATGCAAAGAAAATGAAGTTGAACCAAATACCGAAACAGTTTCCATAAACTGACTTATTTAAATTTATTTTGAATATAAAGATATTGTGTACTTCTCCTAGGCTAGCACAGATATATTTATATGCAACAAAGGCAGGCAAAGAAATTTGGTTAGTGTGGAAAGGACATTTCTAAACAAATAAAAAGAATTTTGTGTTAATTTCTTTTAAAAGACATAAAAGTTTGTATGAAACACGGCCGATTAAAGACTCGCGCCTATTTAAAGTTTCTTCTTAAACCTGATCTTATTGACCTAGTTGTACGAATAATTATTAATTGTAGACAACATCAACACGAGTAGTCTTACTCGCGTTAAATTAACAATATTAAAACACCATTTTTAACTTCTAATAAAATGAATCTTTTAATGGTAATGAAATTCAACCAAATCTGTTTGGCGCGGCACCCTTGTAAAGGTAAAATTTTGTCAGGCGTCTAATGACAAAATTACTATCGATAAAAAAAATAGAAATTAAGGGATTGTTGCATTTTGCGTACCATTAAATGAAGCTAATAGTGCGTTTTAGATATTGAGACCTTTGGTTCAAATTTGGAAATTTCATGCGAAAAAAATTTCTGAGATATAGTTGGATGGCGCTACTTTCCTATATACTTTCCATGGCGCCCCAGGGCGTCGCGGCGCACAATTTGGGAACTCCTGGTATAATACATCAAAGATATTAAGTTGTGTTATGTACTTTTAAAATAACCATTTTAACTTTTCCATAATATTTTAAAACTTTTTATGCATTTTTGTAGCTTAAAATTGATATTATGACACTCAAATTTGTTCTGTCAAAGTCGTTATTATAGCAAAAGTGCTTTAAAGCATTCGTTAAGGCCCACGTGCTTTTTCTTGTGTGACCTCCGTGAAAGAAATCAATCAAATTTATATGTACGTCAGCTTTGTTATGTAGGGTTTAACTGTATTTGCGGATGTTTGTGTGTGTTTTTGACTGTTTTACCGGATGGTTTAAATTAGAACAAATTAATTTAAATCTACTGTTTTTCGTTCTTTTAAATTTAAAACAATGTATTAACGGATGATACTGCCCATGTGAAAGAAAGAGAAGCAAGATATTGCTTTCTACTTTTTCTCTTAGAATTAGAAAAAGAAAATAAAAACAATGCGAGCGAGACAAAAAATTTAAATTTAATTTTTAGGACAACGAATGTTTTTTAAAATTTTTATGTTAACTTATTTAAAAATGCATAAAATTTTGTATAAAACACGGTCGAAAAGCAGTGTGTTTAATAATGACTTATCTTATTGACCTTGTTAAATAAATAACTATTTTATGATTATAACTCAAAGATATTTGACAATTTATAAAGGAATATCGACACGTTACATAAATTCACATTGAAATATTCTCAAACTGCATGAAGTCTTCCTATTTAATATTGACCTTTTCTTTTTTTGTTTATAAAAAACTTATCAACAAATACATCTTTCAAAATAATTGATTTGAGGTGAGATTTATTAGCACTAAGAGCAAACAAATCATTTGGTTGGCAAATATTGGCGTGTGCATAATTAATAGCTGAGCCACTTTTTCGATAGATTAAGATAAAGAAAATCGTCTGTCAATATTTTCGTAATACGAAATTGTGATGATGATGACTTTGCTGCTGAAATCGGTAAATTATTATGAGTTAAACGTTTAAGTTTACCCTCATTAGATCCACATTAAGGACCTACGGAATATTTGTCTGATTTATCGATCGATTGGCGCTTGAAATGAGCGAAAAGCACACATTAACACACTTTGGGAGAGTTGCAAAATCCGATTTCCCCTTTCTTTCTTCCATTTCGTCCTCCTCTTTTTTTGGCAGCCAATTTTCCGCTCAGTCCAAATGTCATATCTTTAAATTTGCCAGCTTATTACTGGAAACTGAAAAGTGTCACAAAGTTTTACTTAATAAAATTTCGCTTGGCGAAAACTTTATTCCTTCTCCACGACTTTTTTGTTCCGGCTCTGAGCAAAAAAAAAAAATGGTATTGAAAAGCGAAACACGACCGCCCTAATTGCACCGCAATTATTAAGCGACAAAACCGGATTAATTATGGGATTTTTGCAATTTCATAACAGCAATTAAATGCCTTCGCCAAATTGGTCGGTTTTTATAAATGTGGACTATTAATTAAAGCCCAGGATTCCCATGATGATGCTATGTTAAACAGAATTGTGTGCAGTGCAATTGTAGCAAGCTGAATTTGCTGATTAGAGAAGTTGCGAATATTTTAAATCAAATTTAGGGTCGACCATTTATCACAAAACGATACCCAAATCTCATTAAAAACTGTTATTAATATTATGGTAGTTTAGAATGCTAAGGCATTAAACCATTTCAAATTGGGTAACTTTGAATGATGCAGAGCAATTATTTAATTGGTTTTGAGGCTTGCTTCAATTCTATTTTTTGCAACTGATAATGAATCAAAAAGGTCACAACCCGGACATTTAACGCAATTGATGTTTAATTTTTCATCCATGATAAAAGCACTTGTTTTATTTAAAAGAGCTTTTTTGGTATAATTAACATATTTAACGTGGTCGATAGCTCTTGATTAATTTATTGCAATTTAAAATGATTTTGGCATGATGTATTGGGATGAGAAAAACTTTTTAATGGTGTTTTATATTAATTATATTTTTTAAAAATGTTTTTTATTATTAAAATATATTTACATAGAAATGACAACGGATTTTGAACACCAATTTTAAAGATTAATTTAGAATTTATTCAAGAATTTTATAGAGATTACACAAAACTCAACTTCCCGCTTTTTTCATTATCAAACTAAATCTAAGCTTAAACTACCCGCTTCCTCCAAGGACTCTTCTTGAACCATCATACCACCAATCTTATATTTATATTTAATATTGTTGTTATCTGCCTCTGTGTCCTAGTGATTAGAACCCTGGACATCCTCCTCGAGGTCGTGGGACCAAATCACGGGCGGATATCTTTCTAGCGCGAAAAAAGTTTCCATTTTTGTACTTCAAGAACATTGCGAAATAATATTCATAGCGAATTATAAATTTGTTGAGGCACAAACAAATAAATGAAATGGGCGGATTGACTGGATCCGTTTACAACCGGTCTTAGGTGCTATTAATTGACTACTAATACACTGAAAAATAAAAGAGTCATGAGAAGTCTTACACCCTATGGTTGAGGTTGAGACTACCCCAAGTTCCGTCCAGGAATGTAGTGGGAAAATTATTATATTGTTGTAAAAAGTTTAATTTAATCATTTCTATTATGAAAAATACGTAAAATACTTCATTAAAACACAATAAATTTAAGTTTTCAGTTTTTTAGCGTTTGCAATAATGTATTTTTGAAATGTAAACGTATTATTGCACAGAAAATCAAAGAATGATGATTTTTGTAATTTTTTTAAAGAGCTTTTAAAGCCGCTTTGAAATTATAGATCTTATTCACATATAAAATATATGAATAAGATAATAGTTGAAATGTGCGATCACCAGTTGTATGGTGGACAGCCATAGTCCCCTTCTCGTACGCCGTAGCTTTCATTATTTATAAAAATTCCTGTTCCTAACTCGGTAGTTGCAAAATAATCTCCCTTGATTAAGGCAAAGTTGCTCAACATATTCTAAGTTGTACAGATTATTTGTTGATATAATAACCTGACATAGGGACTGTGGCTTGAAATGACCTGATGACGAGTCCCCTTATAAGACTCTCTCAAACTTTGATTTGGTTTGTGTGATTAAAAAAATTACTTTAAAAGTCTTTTTTTAAAGTATCTAAGTACGTGTTATAAGTATATATGATAATATTATTTTGCGTTAAAATGATTAAAAAAAGTTGATTTCAAAAATAAAAAATAAAGAAATGTTGAAAATTTCTTAAAGTTAAGAGTATAGTTAACACAATAAATGTGAGCTGTGATCATTTTAAATCGCACTGACTTAAACGGACCCCTTAACCTCCCAAAAGAAAATGTACGAAAACTAATTGTTAGCTAAAAATAAAAACAGTTTTCAGCGATTTTTTTTTGAAATTATGGACACAATGTGTACAAGTAAGACAATGTTTATTAGAGTGAGATGAGAATACTCACAACGAAATGGTTTTGACAACAATTTGTATTTTCATTGAATTGGTGACAATTTGCGTGCAAATTTTGAATTATTTCAGCACTCCATGCAGAAAAGTAAGCCGTTACAGAAACAATTTGCGTGAAGAAAAGTCTACATTTCGATACGGAATTGCACAAAATAAAATTCAGTACCACACTCTTAAGCGGTATAGATCTGATCATATAAAGGGAGGGAGGGCTTCCATTTTATAAATATATAAACTGGTAACCCTTCTAATTAAACTTATAGTACTTCTTCAAAATACTTGCTATGCTTTTGATAAATTCTTATAATTATAATGTATTTGGTATTGGACAAGAAGGGCACTCTCTTTGACTTTAAATATATTCTATGTATTAGCTTCTAGACGAAACTCAAATGGTAATAAAAATCATTATTGTATTACCTACAAGTATCAACCAACTCAGAGGTCTTTCATGGGCTAGAATATTAGAGTGTGATATTCTTTTCTCGTAAACCTTATTGTGCCTTATTTGTTAACCTTAATGTCTTATCTTTTTCAATTTGTGCTATTAAAAGAATTTAAATATTTAATAAATTTTTAAAATGTATTTGTCAATTTTAAATTGCAACATTTTAAATAATATCCAAAATTTATAGATCTAACTTCAAATTTATCTACTGTAAATATTTAAATTTTAAATTCAAATTATTTTTAATTTATATCAGCTCTTATTGAATTCATTAATAATAGAAATTTAGAGGGTTTTAAAGGATCTATAAATATAAAAAGGATTTGTTCTCCCTTTTAAATTCTCATAAGTAATAATAAGCCTTATGTGCCTTTACCAGCCAATCCATTGCGACTCAAGGGAAACCACGTAATGAAATTATTTTTCAATTGCGAAAATAATTTAGAAAATTGCGAGTAAAATCTGTCATAAATGGGATTAATTGTTATCCTACAGATTTATGATGGCAAATAAGTTTCATATCGTTTAGAATAATATGTGATAAAAGGCAGCAACAAGAATGAAAGAAAAATAAGTGTCTTATGTAAAGTGGAGGCATTTAAAGTGCACGTGCCTCATTGTCCTAAGCTTCTCAAGGTCGACATTTAAGAAGGGGGTGATCTGTGTAAGACTGAGTCTACGACAGGCATTAGTGAAATCATGATTTCCACCCCTTCTTTCTGCCATCATACCGAGGAGGAGCAGCAGCAATGGAAAAAAGTGGTGCTGCGAAAAGCTCGCTGAAAGCTCTTTATATGCATACAATTGTAGTCATATGGGACAACTTTATGTAGATCCCAAAACCCTTAGCTCTTATCTCTCTGTTCTTTCACTCCCCTTGTGTGTGGGTGTTTTAGGCTTTTTCTGAGCCATGTTTACATTGTTTCTTTTCAAGCGAACTTTCTCTTTCCGCCTTGCAAAAATCGTTGTATTGTATTATTTTTGCGGCAAAGAATTTATCAACTATACACAAATTGAGTCTATAGAGGTATTCGCGCACTGATGCAGAGGGAATTTTGACTGGCGGAGAAAGGCAATAAAAATTTATCAACTTTGTGATGTGATTAATCGATGGAAAATTTTATTTCGATAAAATTTCATCCCTTCTCAAACAGGATTTGAGCCGGGAATCGCTGCTCCTTTCAATGTAAATATATCTACATTCATTCACTGTTTTTTTGCGGAAATTTTAACTGACTGAACAAAAAACACTGAATGCCGGAACAAAAGAGTTGAATAATGAATTATATAGTTTTTGCGGAGAAAGCGAGGCGCCTTTATCCAATTAATAATGATCCGCAAATCACGGATTGGTTATCGGGCAGAAATTAATTTGGCGGATGACTTTTTAAAATTTCACATTGTTCTGGTGATTTTCCATTAAAACAAAACACAGATTTTATTTACCCTTTACGGAAACAGCGCAAATTTCCGCTAAATTCAGAGGTTATTGTATTCATAAAGGAAAATTTATCAATTTAAAGTGCTATTAAAAGTAATTGATTTCATTACTGATAGCACGATGGGAAATATAGTTCAATTTATTTTAGTTATTTTTAATTGAGTTTGATTGCAATGACTTGATAAACTGTCAGTAAAATATGTAAAAGCATATTGAATATTGGATTGTCTATTCTTCAATTGATACTGAATATTAATGCAGTTTATTTCTAGCCTTTATTTCTATCTACAGTTGAATATTAATGAATTGCTTTAAGTTCTAACTAATATGTATACAATCATATGAATATGGGGATTGGCCAAATTTTGAATAAAAAATGAAGAACGGAATTTTGAATTTATATTTATTCAATACCATTCTTAAATAAAATAAAAATAGTACGAGTACTTAAATTTTAAATTAAAAACTGAAAGGCTTTATAATGTTTAAAGATAACGTTTATTGGACAATGTCCCCCTTGTCCAATAAACTATATGCTAGTCTGAAAATAGCGGGAAATTTTAAAGTTGTATGTATGTATAGTTTTACCATGTTAAGTCTCTTATTTAATAAAACATTCTTTAAAATACTCTTTAATTTTCTCTTAAATTTATAATATTTGTCTTGTCCTAAAAGTAATACTTTTATTCAATTAATTATAATCAAATGAATCTTTATATTTTGAATAAGTATAAAAAATAACTTTGCTTATTTTAGGGATCAAACGATAATAATCCACATCTACAACATGGACTTAAAAGCATATGCTTTTAGGCACTTAAACTTTAAGCAAAACATAAATTTTTAACATTGAAAGTGTGTGTAATAAGTTTTTCCCTATTTTGATATAAAAAGTACTTGTTTTCATTAATTTATGCTTCAATAAAAAGTAAAACTATTCTAAATGAAACATAATCATCATGGCTTGAAAAACAGAATGAATACAGGCATGAAAAATGTACTATAGAAATGAAAAGATACAACTTCTTTCACAAATACGTCTTATCATTCGACTTCTTCTTCTTATTCTAGCCTGAGGAATGAAACATCAAAATGATTCATTAAATGTTATGTTTCTATNATAATCATCATGGCTTGAAAAACAGAATGAATACAGGCATGA
>JXOV01035731.1:0-12747 GCA_001014945.1 Clogmia albipunctata
CGGACCGTTCAAATGGAGCCAAGGCATTAGTCTATTGATTGAGGTTGAGACCACTGGCATAGTTAGAAATGCGGCGGAGCGGGCCGACATTTTTAACATAATATGCGTAATCTCATTATAAAATTCATTTAGGAATCCTAATTTTATAAAAATCAACTCATTTTATTACTCCTAAATCACTTCTATTCTATTTACAAGCTTATTTAAAAAATATTGAAAAATAACTTCAATTTTTTTAATATTTTCAATTTTAGTGAGAAGCGCGCCAAATTATATACTCGATCACCCCGGGTGGAACACCCCCAGCTACATTTTAAAGAAGGCCCGAGTGTTTAAAAATATTTATCGACCGTGTTTTTATACAAAATTTTATGCATTTTTAATTAAAATAACACAATAATTAAAAAAAGAGCATTCGTTTTCTTAAATTCAAATTTAAATTTTTTTGTCTCCCTCACATTGTTTTTCTTTACTTTAATTTCAAGGATATAAAGATATAAAGAAAATGCGTATTTAACTGAACAAATTTTAGTGCGATAATATGAATTTTATTCGTCAAAAATGCATAAAGGTATAAATATAATACGTCTAGTTCGATAAGCAAAGCATTATTAGACAGTAGGATTTTGAAGAATGTCCGTCTCTTTAATAATGTTTAATCAACCGTGTTTTATACAACAATACATCCCTTCTCTTTTGTTTCTTTTGTCGTTGTCGCAAAATCATTTATTTACTTGTGTGATCCGTTTCGATTTTCATAAAAAAACATCGGACGATTTTTAAACCATCTCTTAGTACAGTAATTAGTACACATCGAAACTGACTTCTATATAAAGTTGGTTAATTTGTGGAAAATCTCTCACAGAGGTCGATGTAGTAATAAATTATATTGTGATGATTATAAATATATTACGATAATGTAATTATAAGAAGCATTTATCTTTTAAAGAACTCTTTAAACCACTAGTAGTCTATTACTATAAAATCGTCAATGACGGAAAAAATACTTTAATATCAATTTTATGCCATCAAAATGCATTAATTAATTTAAAACATATTAAAAGGGTTTAAGATAATATAGGACTTTCTTCGGATTTTTTTTTATAAAAAGCTGCATTTAGTTGAACTTTAACCTTTTCAAGTTTTTGCAAATAAATTAAGGTTGAATGAGTGAACTCTAAAACTTTTAAATCCTACCTTGGGTACGGTTCCAGAACTTTGACATAATAATATTTAATTACCATAAAACGAAATGCTTTCCAAATGAAATTGAATTAAAAGCTGTAATTTAATTTCCTTTAAAGTTGAACCGTTAAAGTATTTGGAAAATTTTCAAATGAACTTGTATAATAAATTGTGCATAAAATGGTAAATGATGCGATAAAGTAGTTGCATAAATTGTTGGGGAGTTTATTTTGGCGCCTAGGAAGGCGATAAAATTAGAATATAACGTATTTGTTTATCTGACCCCCTGCAGAAAGCAACGAGACGCTGAAAACAAGGCTAATATAGAGACAGTGGGATGAAAACATTGTTATCTCTGAGCCTCAGATGAGCTTCCGTGAATTCTCTTAAGATTTTATTATTCAACATGTAGGACATTTGATTTGTTTATCGCATATCTACAACAATGAGTCGTATTTTTAATTAATCAGGGTTTAACTGGTTAATCTGGGCTGGTTAAATACTAAAGGTCTATCTAGTTTGAACAAATTGCGACGAGTTTTGCGTGTCTACGTATTCCTGCCTTATCAGAAATTTATCAAAACAGAACTGTATCTCGAAGTTCAAGACCGGTTAAAGACTGTTTGGGTGAGATATTACTATATTTAGATTGGTATATAGTAAAAACTGTCATGGAAAAATTACAACTCAGCAATTGAGTCAAACAGATTTATAAGTATGACGTAGTTATTGTAATTGTAAATTGAGATCATTCAGATTTGACCACAATTGTATCTGAAAATACAATCAAAACTGTTTCAAATATTTGCTCGACTTACCAGGGATCCAACTGCCGAGAACTGCTTGTCGTCGGGGAATAAGGCTAAATCCAAAAACACCCAGACACCACGCCACACGAACACCACCAGCGATCCCACTATCAGCACCGAAAACATACAGTCGAGAACGTACAATCCGGGTTCTCGGGTGCCCTGAAAATAAAAAGAAAAAATCAATTATAAGACCTCTATTTGCAACGGATTGTTTAAGATAAACTTCCTTTAAAATCCTTAACATAGGAGTGTCTTAAAGAAGGTCCACATGTTATAATGTATTTTCAACATGTTTTATATAAGAATTTATGCACTTTTGAACAAATTTTTCTCAAAATCGTATGCAAATTTTGAATTTTACTAAACAATGTTTCAATTTTTTACACTCATAATTTTCTATACTGGATTCATTAATTAAAAATATATCTTTCGTAATAAATTAGATTGATTTAGGTACATTCAATGTTCCTTGTATACGGAAGAGTTATTAGCGGTTAATAAAGTTCTAATGAAATAGTAGGTTAATGCAGTTTATAAGAGACATTGTTCCGGATGTCGTACTGTAATAAAGCTTTATTTAACTAAAATTTAAGGAATTTTTATTTTGATTAAATTTCTTTTTTATGTAGTTAAGTGGGTATTCGGTGTGTAATTGATTGTGATTTCATTATATAAACATCGTTTGATGTACAGATGTGTTTTGTTATACAGGGGTGTAAACTCGGATGTTTAAATCAGGGAAATATATGTTGCATAATATCCGAATCACTTATTAATGACCAATAGTAAATTAAGACTTCCAAAATAACATAAAAAGTTGAGATCTAAGTTTTTTCACCCATTTCGCAAATAAAAATTATATTTAAAGTTTCAATAATATCTGATGAAATTTGATGGACGTATAGCCCTGATCCGCCTAAAGTCAAGTGGTTAGCACCTTTGACTGCCTCCTCGAGGTTGTGGGATCGATTCTTGGGCGGATATTTTTCTAGTGCGAAAATTTTTCCATTTGTCTATATCAATAACATTGCGAAATAATATTCCTTGTGAATAATAAGTAATGACGCAACAATTTAATTAAAATGAGATTGATCTGGATCCGTTTACAATAGTTCTGAGTGCTATTAATTAACTATTAATATTCTGAAAACAATCAGTCATCAAAAGTCTTAATCCGTTGGTTGAGGTTAAGACCCTAGGACGTTATAACGGTCAAATAACTGTTCAAATAGAGACAGTTGTAACGCAAAAAAATTAATTAATTTTACGAAAATTTTTTAGGAAAGTGCAAAAAAGTGTATATCCTGCTCGTGTGTAAAATCCTTTTTTTTTATCTCGGAAACGACGAAAAACTCGCTAAACGGCTCGTATTTCACAAACGTTACATCGGCTAAATAATGAGTTATTTTACACCCTTGTAACAAATAATTATTTTATATTTACTGTTATAACCGTTTAATATCGAAATGTTTTTTTAATTTAAAATGACAAACCGTCAACTTTTGAACTGATTAATCTTATAATGTCCAAATTCTCTATCGTAATGAAAAAACTAACAGACTGAGAACACCTAAAAACAAAAAACCAGACGCATCCACATTTACACAAATATTTGAATTAGTTACTTCAAAATCAAATTATGGTAGATATAAATGAAAACTTTTATATTTGCACATGAATTTCTAAAAAATTAACTGACATTTCAAACAAAGACAATTTGTTTTATTTATTTATTGATTAAACAAATTCAAGTATGTATTTTTAATTTAAATATTTAATGTTATTCTAGTGGAGGTGCCTGGTTTATGAATAATTGAATACGATTTACAGTTACTTTAACGTATACAATTAAAAATATTTCAACAGAATGGTTTGCTATTTAATATACTATCAATCAAATTTACCGTTCCTAAACCTCCACAGGAAATAAGGGGTTAAAATCAGAGTAAAGCATAAGATAAAAAAATACTGGATATTCAAGATTTGTTATCCATCAAAGAATGAAGGTTATCACTTTTTTTAGTATGCGATCTTGAAATTTGATTAAAACACCTGTTTCCGCTGTGGCAATGGTTTCATGTAAAGATATAACTACAATTCCAGTAATTCCGGTAATACAAATAATTCCGGTATCGACTTGATTGGGCGATAAACACTAACTATTTCATTGATAATCGTTTTTTAATATTATTGCACAGCATCTGGAATTATAATGTTTCACTGTCAAGTTTCAGTCTCCTTTTATAATTTTGTTATAATGAGTTGATCTAAAACACGGCGGAAACTATTTTTAGATCATCTCATTTTGGATGATATTTTATTCGCCCATGATTTTCAAGACAACATTGTCACTTTTAAGTTTGATTCTTTGTCATAAATTTCAATTAGATCAGAATTTATTTAATTTTTATAATTCACGATTTAGATTAATCTGTCATTTCTTTTCAAAACTTTATCTTGAGATCTCGTGAACTAAATAATGACTTTGTTTTATCAATGTCAAGTACTTTTCCGCGATATAGACGGAATTTTCCTCTGTACAAATTTGAAATGCATTTTTAAGATTAATGGATTTGCTTTTAAATCACCTAATACGTAATAAATGACTAATACACGAGATAATAGTGATATACTTTTTCTATAAACAAGACCAATCAAATCTCAAAAATATGATCAGAATCAAGTCAATATTATTATTTTATTTGAGATTATTTTTTAATATATTGTTCTTATGATTTCTTATTTAATAAACCTTATCAATATCTTATTTAATCCTTTGAAACGAATTTCTTCGAACTATTTGCATTTGCATTAATCTCTCAAGCAAATAATTAAATACAGTCATTTCTTAGAATTCAATGAATAATATCTCCGTCATTTTCCACAATTTCGAAAAGTAATTTCAAAATTTGGTGAAAGGTTAAAATGATGGCTCGCATTCTAAATGGAAAGCCACTCTTACTAAAATTCAAACGCTTAATACCTAATAAGGGTTAGATGGATTTTTATCGAATAAAAGCCAATCAGTGGTCTATTTCTTATATTATTATATCTTAAGTAAGAAAAACATCAAATATTTAAACTATTTTGAAGTTATTTGCAATTTGCCAAAACCGACGATTTTCGGCGCCGCATTTTAAATGGAACCCTCTTAATATTATTACATTGCAAAACCAACTGCATTTATGGTTAGGAATTGATTGTAATTAATGTCTAGATAGGATGTGTAAGGACAGTATTGGACTGTTGAAGATATTCCTAGAGTCAAACTGGACAGATATATACTACATATTTCGGAAATATTTGGACGACTGACTATATGCCTCAGGAATGTAATCAAGATGGCTAGAAATGGTCACAATTTCATTCATCTTTGTTTAAGATAATTGTAAAAAAAACACTATTAATGTTAATTGCTAAAAATATAGCCCTCACAAATTGTTTTAATATTTAAAAATATAAATTTTATCCTTTGATCACTACATAAATTGCTTTAAATTATAAAATATCATGAATGCTTCATGTAATAGAAATGAAATTATATGATTTTAATTAATTCGAAACTCTATATAAACTTATTATGAGTTCTCTACAAAATCTTTTAATATTTCAACCTAAATCCATACATTTTCATGCTCTCGTTAATTCGAACCATTGCTTTTTAACAAAACAACGGTAATTCGAACTCATCGGTGTAAAACACTCAACAATTCCAAATTGCAAATTTGTTGTTGCAGCATTTCAGGTACTTTTCCTCTTAAAGTAGTTACTAAGCAGTCTGAGCAGCAATGAAAAAACTAAATAATTTAAACTCTATAATCAGTATGATACACTATAAAAATTAAGATAAACTCACATTTTAAAGTCACTCTATGATAAACTTAAAGTATGGTTAGTTTCGTAGAATTATGAGAAAAGAAATTAATATATTAACTATTTGAAACTTAAAATATTGAAAAAATTTTCAATAAACTGAATTGAGTTTTGACGAAGTATTAAATTTCAAAATTTATGTAAATGCTTTTAGGTTTTTTAACCTTTTAAGTGCATTTTTATTAGTAATTTTATTCTTAAGATTTTAAATAACATTTTAATCAAAGTCGCTCAACATAATCTAAGTTGCGCAGATTATTTGTTGTTGTAATAACCTGGCCATTGCAATGGCTTGAAAAGGCCCTTATGACGTCATAAGGGCTCTCTCAAACTTGGTAAAATTACTTTAAATTGAGCGAAAAAAGACTTTTAAAGTGATTAAGTGCGTGTAATTATTACTTAAGTTCATATTATTGTGTGTTAAAATGATTAAAAAAAATTGGTTAGAGTCGAAATGAAAATAATCGCAAAAATTACTTTTTGGTTTTTTTATAAAAAAATAAAATAAAAGTGGTTAAAGTTAAGAGCATAGTCAACACAATGAATGTGTATTGTGTTTATTTTGAATCGGACTGATTCCTCCCAAAAGAATAAGTGCGCAACCTAATTGTTAATTAGCCTTGATTTTGGTTAAAATAAGAAAAAAAGTGCAAAATATATTATCTAAATTCAGGTGTCATTGTCCCGTAAAACAATTTATAAAGATTTCAAAAGTGAATTTGACAAATTCAATTAGTTGAGCTAGTTGGATGTAATGTGAAATAAATTGCCTCAAATCTCTGTTTTATTTTTATCCTCATAATCCAATTCCAGATATATACCAGTAATATGTCAGTTATTATTTTAGGTCAATTTAAAAATTATATTTATAAAGAATTTAAATTATGATTTAGATAAGATGATTTAAAGTTTAAAATTGTGTTTACGAATCTTTAATTTTTCTCTTAAAGTAAAAGAAATCGTTCTTTTATTTATCAATCATTTATTTTTATTTTGAATTTTCTGTTTGGTTTAATCGAAATGTTCTCAGTGCTCTAGGGTATTTTTAATGGAATAGTATAAAATTGTTTTGAAGCCAAACTTTGAAAACATTTCCGTTTTTGATGAACAATTTAATAGCAAATCATCAATACTTTTTTGTAATTTATTTATTCAAATACGTTAAAATTGGAGGCAATAGCATTTTTAAACATAATTGAAAAGTAATAGTAATATAAATTGATACCATTTTCATCTGTGGATGATATTTTATACATTAACTTTTAGAAAAGAATGGGCAGCAAATTTTAATTATCTTAGGTTTCAAAATATCGAATTATTGTTTTTTTTACGATGTCGAAGTCTCAATCTATAAAAAATTAACAGGTTTTTGTTATTAATTTTATACAGTGCTTTTAAAATCTAAAACATACTAATTTTTTTTTACATAAAGCCCTTTTTAACATTTTTTATTAGCTCGTATTCCAACACACAGACAAAGCTGAAATTGAGAATTGAATTTTACACGTTTAAGCAATAGGAATCGAATAGAAATCAATATAATAAATTATCCCCCTATATTTCTAAAAGATATTTCAAAAATTAAAAATAAAAACGTTTTTAATAAAAAAGTTATTAAATAAAACCAAAATCAAGGTCTTAAAACTCTCCAAATACTAAGAAAATCAGGTTAAAACTGTTGGTCTGTTTACATTGTGACCATCAGCGAGAACCAATATTTTAAAATTAAAAATATAACTGTTGGAAACTAAAATTTCATCGATAACTTCTCTCTCTCCCCTTTTTATTCAATTCGACAATTCAGATGCATAAANGTCTTAAAACTCACCAAATACTAAGAAAATCAGGTTAAAACTGTTGGTCTGTTTACATTGTGACCATCAGCGAGAACCAATATTTTAAAATTAAAAATATAACTGTTGGAAACTAAAATTTCATCGATAACTTCTCTCTCTCCCCTTTTTATTCAATTCGACAATTCAGATGCATAAATATTTGTAACATGTATTATTTTCANCTTCAATTATATCTTACAAAGATTTATGTATCGTCGAATTGAATATAAAGGGGAGAGAGAGAAGTTTGCTTTTCATGTTCAATTTTATTGACCGATAAAAGATGTTGCTTTAAAAATTTTTTTTAAATAAATATTATTTAAATTTAAAAATGATTTATACAATTTTATTGAAAAATGTTTTGAAAACATTTGAAATTAGTATTTTGTACTAATAGACTATCATTTAATTTTTTAACTTACGATCTTTGTGTCTTGAAAGCCATGATTTAACAATCAAATTCAATTTTTTCCCGTGAGCAATTTTCTAGAACTTTACTCCTGTTTAACTATGGTCCATTTTCCCACACGTTGTTTAAATATTAAAATTAAATTATCTATTTTTAAATGGTTTTATATAAAAATATTTTTGAATAAAAAAGCTAAATAATATTTAATTTATAACGTTCCGAAATAGTTATAAATTAATAATTTATTTTTTTGTTTGGTTAAAATAAAATCTATTGATATGTATTTTTGTTATTTAGTGAATTGATTCTTTTAAAAATATTTTTATTTCTAATTTATTGACTATTCTTTTTGTTTTCCTTTTGTTTCAGTTTTATTTCTAATTATTTTATTGCGAGACATCTGATATTGGCATTGGGAGTATGAAAGAGGTATTTATAAACAAATTATTTATATTTGAATGAAAAAATATTTTTCATATTAATTTATTTTAAGTAACGTTACAAATTTTAAAAAAGAAAATCTTCTAAGAATAATTTGGCAAATGCATCAGTCTGAAATAGATTTTATTATTATAATTTAAAAATACAATTAAAAACATGATTGGACAGTATCAATTAGATACGTGAAAAAAGTCAATGTAATGAGCATATTTAGTTTTTTAAGAAACATATTGAATTATGCAAAGTTAATAAATTAAGTCTCATTCAATATCTCATCCTTTTTATTTCAAAATCAATAAGAACATTGAAAAATAAAACTATAACAATTTTAATTCGATACACATTATTCATTATTTGAAATGAATCTTTTGATTATATCTTATTTAAATTAATTAAAAAAGAATTAAAATTACCACTCAGCAAAAATGAAAACCGAGGAGTTTGTATCATTTGCTTGAATAGACTAGCTAGGTTTCGTGGATAATCGTTAAAAATATTTGCACATAAATAGAGCGAGGCAAACCTAATCGCAAAAATGAATTGATAAATTATGCCAAATATTTGTGTTCCAATTAATAAAGAATAGTAGGATATAGAATGTCATTTCAAAATAGTTATTTGTGGTACAAAGGTATTAAGTCAGATGTTTTAAGTGAAAGGAGTGTGAAATATCGAACTCAAAGCGAGTGTTCTGTAACAAAAAAACAGGTTTTTGTTTTTACAAGTGCAGTACCCATTTATTTAGTAATTTTCTTGGAATTATATTAAATAATAGTTATAATATAGTGAACGTAGTCTTGATCCCATGTCACACCATAGGTTTTAAGACATAAGTCATTCGTTTGTACATGAGACTGTTCTTATTACATCGAATCAACTTTGCTCGCACTAGTGCGAAAAGGTGAATCTTTATGGAACTGAAATCAACGAAAAAGATCATTTTTTCAATATGGGATTTGAAATAAGTCTTACCGAGGTCTGGTACATTGTCCTAACCGTAAAGTAGCCAACTGGTTGGTCGACGTTGAGTGTGAAGGGAGCGCCGGCGATGTTGCGAATTCCTTTGAGAACGCTGAGGAGGAGGACGGAGACGAGGGTCACCCAAACGATGTGAGAAATACTATGTGGGGAATAGAGTGCGATCAGGACAAACATGCCCCGCCAATGGTTGACACACACAAAACCATAAACATAGGTGTAGATTCTGGAGACGAAATAGTAGGAGATTCTGTGTTTCGAGGGGTGAAACTTTCTCCTAAGGGGATTTTGTATAAAGGTGCAGATTAGGTGGCCTCCGATTCCCATGATCGTGGAGCAGAGGCCACTGTAGAGAGAGTTATCGGGGAAGATGTAGACGAAGCTGAAGTTCCATGTGCCTCGCCAGTACCCGACGACGAGGGGGGCGACAATCAGCGCGGAGAACAAACAGTCCAGATACTCGAGGCATTTATTGTACACTGTGGTCGGAGTCTTGAGAACACTGTCCGAAAAGCCAGCCGTACTTCCGCGCATTTTCACACCTAATTCGATCTAATTGGCTAACAAACACTGACAGCTGCGCTTAACTCGACTTTTATTAGATTAGAGTAGTAAGTTAATAGGAATAACAAAAAAGGCGTTATCCGTGTGACAAGTCCGAAATTGATTGTAGGTATGTATATAGAGAAGTCAATCACCACTGAACTCGATTAAAGTTATTATAAAAATAATAGAGGAGCAGTAAGTTAATGGGTGTAAGAAAAAAGACGTTATCCGTGAAAAATCACTAAAACCACGCGAAAAAATTTCCATAAATTGGGCAATCAGTGGGATCTTGGTCGCGAATTCACCGGGTTATCGCGGAAGAATGCAGTAGCGAAAGGCACAGCGAATCTGTAACTGGTCACCATATTTTTTTTCTCGTTTTTTCTTCTTCTGAGGCTCGAGATTCTGTTATCGGATAAAGCACACAAAGAATCTGATGATAATTACAAGGCATTTCAGTTTCACACACTCTTATCAGAGACAGCACTCGGGCTTCACCTTTCACTGTTCACTGGAGGCATTTCTATCCCCTTTATCCCGAAATTCACCGAACAACACCACCACCCCGAATCAATCGAATATCCGTGAAATTGATCGCGAAAAATGTGCACAAAAGCTGCTCCTCCAAAAAGTCGATTGTTTCGAAGCAAATTTTTCGCGCGGAGCGATTTTAATCCACTGGTGGATATGTCGTGTCTGATTTGGCGTTGTTGTTATCAATTTTATCATTCCGAGAAGCTGTGTGTTGTGGATTATTTTTATTGTGGTACTCGATCCATTTAGAGAAGCCGAATTAAAAAGAGTTCTCTCCTCCATTCACGGTTTTTATTATTGTTGCTGGGTTTTGTGGATTGGATTATTGTTCAGTTTCATTAGTCTAGAGTGACTCCTCTCTCCCACAACAATGTGAGCTGGCTCTTCCGATCTCTGACCAGTCCACCTTATTTGTCGGCGGCAACGAGCCAGTGATTGTGCCTTGACAATGTTATCAACTGATAGCTCGCTCACATGAGAAAACGATAGACGCGCTACAATCTGGCCAAAAAGTCTATCTACAAAATCAATGACGGTGATTTTTTTCTATAAACCCTGTGGTAATTTGAACTTTAATGGAAACTTTAAGCCCAGCAATTGGACTGGTGTTCGAAACAATACTGAATTTGATTAGATTTGGTAGAGGAAACCAGCTTTATCTGCAATTAAAGCTTATCTCAAAGTCTGTTCAATATTTTCCTATTGATCTTGAATCAATGTTGATTGTATTCGTATATATATTGGAAAATGCTATTAATACATTTCGTGGAATTATTTTAAAAATTTCTGTGAAAAATGGAAGTTTTTAGAAAAAAATAATACAATTTGTTACAATTATAAAATTACTTTTAAAAAGCCATGCTTAGAATTAGAAGAACATCATTATTATCATTGTTAAAAAGATAAATGTACGTATATAATTGAGCTACTAATTGACATTACACGCAAGGGAAGTAAAGATCTGATACGCAAGGAAGGAGTTAAGTGTTTAATTAGATTTAACGTCCAAAATTTAAGATTAAAATTCAAAGTATGAATTTGAGTGTTTTTTTTTTGATACATGCTATAAATTAGTAGAATGTGATTAATTATTAAAATCAATATAAATAAATTAGATAAATGTATAACCGACCTAACAATTGACATTGCACGCAAGGGAAGTAAAGATCTGATAGACAAGCAAACTAAGAGGTAAGGGTTTATTTAGAACCGGAATGTTAAAAGTATAAATTATAATGTTTTTTTTATTGAATTGTAACCCGAAATAACCTTCGTTTTATTAATATTTTAGGTCAAATATCAGATTAAGTTATTTGCATTGTTTGAAACAGTGCTCCTGATCACTTGTTCAAATAGTCGAATTCAATTCAGTTGGGTTTTATCAATCAGCTGGGACAGTTGTTAAATTTGTGAAATAACACCTTTTAAAGTGCATTTATTATATATTTTAATTGTAGCTCTTTTACTAATAAAATAATCTTAATTTTGTAATTTGCATTTTGAATGTTATGGTTAAATACCTAAGTGGTTATTGAACTTGTTCCAAATGGCAATTGCCGTGCTTAAATTATGTGGTGTTATTATCAACATAGAAAGTTACTTAATTGATAAGATAAAAGAAATTTGCAAATATTGACATACTTTATTGTATGAAATTATGACCGAATATGTCAATTGTTTATTTTATCAGTTCATGTTGTAAAATGTTAATTTGTGGAGTCGGATTTATTGGTATTTTTATGGTGATTTCCTTGTAAATTGATCTATATTAAATTTAAAAAATTTTTATATTAATTTTTCGAAGAGTTGATTGTGATCATTCTATAAAACAAATGCAAATACATTTATTAAACTAATTTTTCCCAATTTTTGTATAAAAAGTACTTCTTTCCATTAATTTATGCTTCAATAAAAAGTGAAACTTTTCTAAATGAAACATAATAATCATCACGGCTTGAAAAACTGAATGGACAGACATGAAAGAAGTACTATAGGAATGAAAAGATACAACTCCATTCACAAATACAACTTATCATTCGACTTCTTCTTCTTATTCTATTCTGAAGAATGAAATATCAAAATGTTTCACTAAATTTTAGTAACGGTATAAATTGATAATAAATAAATTAGCAGT
>JXOV01035737.1:0-10869 GCA_001014945.1 Clogmia albipunctata
TGTGAATTAACAGGAATAATTCTTAACATAAACTTTATCTCTTCAGAACCTTCAAGCAGAATGTGAATTTTTATGAGTTAAGTTTTCCTTAACCAGAATACCAGTAAAGATATTACTTTACGGTTTATTATATGTTTAACTTTATTGAAGAGTTATCAGCTAATATAGCATACTCAATAACATTTTACATAACTGTAGGTAATGTTTTCATTACCAGTCGAGTAAAAAGGAGTGAAAAGACCATAACATAACAACTAAGCTTCTGTACATTTTTAGAATTCCCTATAAATCCAATATTTTAAATAATATTTATTATAATACAATAATGGATTTAATCTACAAAATATTTTGTTGTTTATTGGGTAAAAAGTTAATTAAATATAATATCAAGAAATATGCACTCGCCTTCGGCTCGAATGTTTCACACTCGTTTCACTCATTAAAAAATAGTTGATTTTACACCCTTGTAGCACAAATAACTATTACACAACTAGGTCCATAAGATAAGAGACTTTAATACATCGGGGCTTAAATAAGTTCCATGTGTTTTATTATGCCTATCGACCGTGTTAAATACAACATTTTATGCATTTATAATTAAATTATCACTAAAATCTAATAAAATGTTTTCTTTAATTAAAATTTAAAATTTAGGTCGCTCCTACACATCGGTCTTGTTTTTTTTCCTAATTTCACAAAACGATAAAGTAAACTACGAGTATATCTGGTTTCCGATTACTTGCAAGTAATACAAATATAATAGTAATCACTTTGTTCTTTATTTTAAATAGTGGTTTTCATTAACAAAACCTTTTATTTGAAATATAATTCCGATATGTACATTTCAATTGAAATGTTCTATGTAAATTGAAACAATCCGTTATAGAGTAAAAACTATTCACTAATTTATATATAAAAAATGTACAACAAAACTGACGTCCATATAACTTTGTTGGATATCTTTCAGGTTACAACTTAATAATAAAGGAAAACCGCTTGTCCTTTAAAGAGTTCTTTAAATCACTTGTGCTATAAAAAAAATTTACAGAACATATTCTAGTACTTTATATCAATTTTGTGCGACAAAAATGCATAAATTAAATACAAGTTTGAGAGAATATAATGATACTATTATAGAGCATTTTTTTAGATTATAAATTAATCGTTATAATTTTAATGAACATTAAGTTATTTATCTTTATTTGATATTTTAATCGTTTTTTCTTGGAGTATTTAGTCATGTTTTGAAATTGCATTTTTCTCTCCACATTTAAATTGGATTTGCCGAGGGTCCGGCGTTGGACCGCCGGGCTGCATATCCTGAAATAAATCTTTTCGAAACCTTTAAAAGAACATATCTGTTAAGTGAAATTAAAGAGACAGGTGTTCCAATCGAATATTTAATGTAGCTCATTTGATCTGGCATTTAAATTAGATATAAAATGAACATTATTGTATTAAAATTCGATTAGTAGAAAATGTCTCTAATTGAAAATATAATTTGATTACAATTAATCATTCTTCACCTTGAGCGGAATCTAATTGGACATTATCACGGAGAGTGTTGGACCGCCTGCCGCGTCTGACAATCGTCATTTGTTGCTGCCCGGTCCAGAGAGATAAAAACGAGACAAGAAAGTGACTAAAATTTAGACGTTTTGGAGTTCGTTTTCGGAATAACTAATTGAAATAAATGCAGATAAGAGTTTGAGAGGGAGAGTGGAAGTCTTGGTCTTGGAGGAATTGTTTTGCAATATCTTGGAGACAATAAAAAGAATCTTTGAGGGGTGTGGATAAGATTTATTTTTATTAATTTGGCGCTTTCACTTTCACATGTTTTGTTTATCTATTGTCTATTTTGCGAATTCCTGATATTGGTACTACCATAAATTTAAATCATTCTCCATTTGGTTTTAATTAAATGGAATCGAAAATAAATAAATAAAGACTGGTCAAAGGGAAATTCTATGGGATGGAGGTCGTGTGTCGGGGCTTAAAGATGAAGAGGGTTGCCGGAAGTGACGATATTGGACGATACCAGGTAAACATGGGGTGGGGCAATTGATGAAATTGGAATAGGGGGAGGGAATTTCCTATCTGTCCAGAGGATCTAATTTAGGATTGAAACTTGGAAAGAGAGAGTAAATTAAAAAATGTTTATTGGAAAATTTAATTGCCTCGATGTCTCTTTTTTCTCTCTCTCCAATTAAGAAAGCTTTCATTCTCACATTAGAGCCACTCTTCCTGTTCTTGAACGATGGAGGATTAAATTTCCAGGTAATTTTTCATCTTGTGGTCAAAGTGTTCTATTTTATCTTTTCCTATCGAAAGCATGAATTCCGTCGCTCAGTTTAATGGAAATAATTACTCAACTCAATTTTTGCACTTAATTCTTTCTTGGTTCCGCGAAAATAATTAATTATTTCGCCATAATTAATTTCCTTGAAAATTGGAATTAACTAGACTCCTTCGATCCGAAACGAGGAGAAAGCCAAGCGGTTAAATTTAAGTGAAAATCGACAAGCCACAAAGAAATGCAAATTTATTCAGTTTGGCAAATTTGAAAAGAATATTTCCTGTTTAATCATAGATATGAAAGATAGAATGTTCTTCCGCCCTCTTCTCAGCATGTCTACTACTTCCGAGTTGGACACATGTAATAGTTGATTAAGGGATAAATTATTCATGCTGAAAGCTCACACACGAGTGTCGAGCTCTGCTTTCTCCAAAACTATTTAGCTTTTTCCCGCCCCGAGATTCTCTCAAGTTAATTTAACGAGCAACCACTTCGCAAAGCCAAGGGCATACAAGGATCCTTCTTTTATAGACTGTTCAGGAAACTTTTGATTTGATTGTTAAATTTCGTTTATTTGGTAAAACATTTAAATTTTTTTCTGGGAATACATCTATTAACATAAGAGTTCAAATATTGAATAGATTCTGAAAACTATTTTTATAAATAGAATTTTGAAGAAGGGTTGGCTAGTTTAACCATTTCATTCGGAAAACGCAGTATTTCTAAGAATATTATTTTAAGAAAATAATTATTAGAAACCTGGTTCTCAGAACAAAAATTTTCTTAATTAAGCGATTAAAATAGACGCGTTTTATAAAAAGTTAAAGGAATTTGAAATGCAATTAGGGTTAATAATAAAACTCATTCCCCATAATGAAATAAAATGCAATTTTAACAAGGATTTTTTATGACTTGGAAGACTATACATACTATATAAATAATAATGGCATGTTTAAAATGATATTTAACATGCGCCAGCTAGAAGCACAGCATGTTAAATTCATACGAAAGCGATTGTTTTACTGCGTCTGGCTTTGTGGCTTACCTTCTGTTCGTTTTAAATGTATTGACTCACTTTGACAAGTGAATTAAATTTAAAATGGAATTTTTTTCTTGAAAATGCTGTGCACATATGATCCGGAAGATGTGTCATCAATAAAATAATGGCAATTATCAGATTTTGTAGTGAACCTTCTTATAATTTGAGTTTTACCAAAATTTTATTTTAAATCCATTTATTTAGTATTGGTTTCGTGTACAAGTATAATTTTAATATTATTATTTCTTTACGTTGTTTTTCGACAAGGTTTAGCACTATTATTATTCTTATGTATTGAAATGGATTAAATCACATTTCATCACAAAAATTATCTCATTTTGTGACCTCCTGTGTAATTGAAAAAATTTTGGAAAATATAATGATTTTTTTAATTTTGGTTCAATTTAAACTTAAAAATTGTTTTAAAGATTTGACATAAATGCAAAAAAATTGGTAATAAAATTTTTATTAATTGGCTATCGACAATCTAACCTCCAAACCTTTCTTTTTACTGTGTTAGACTTTGCCTGCCCTCGTGAGTAGTTGCCGAAAGGCCGGTTATTTGCACAAACATCTAGACCAACGCTGTTATCATACAAATTGGTAGGTCAAACGCTTACGTGAGGAGGCAATAGTCGGCCCCATCACTGCAAGGAATTAGATCGGTGATGATCTCATGTATCTAATATTTATATGAGTGAAGATCGGCCTCATAGCCGAAGTGGTAACTTATTCGACTGCCTCTTTGGCGGCCATGGGTTCGATTTCTGGGTGGGTAGGATTGACTATATCCTTTTTCATCCGGTCTAGGTGCTATTAAGCGACTAATAATACATTGAAAACATAGAGTCATGAAAATTCTAAACTCGTTGGTAAAGGCTTGGACTCTCCATGCTTCTTACAGCAACTGAAAGGGATTTTTTTATATGGTGGAGGGTTATTACTCATTCGTGTTCGATCTAATTTTACATAATCGTATATACTATATATAAACGTAGGAAAAAAAATTAATTTTGAACCATTAACGTCACTGAATTCTTACAAAATCATATTTTTTTTTTTATAAAAATATATATAAAGTAAGTAATTATGGGTTTTTCTTATTGTTCTTAAATTAAAATTTTATTTTTATTTATCAATTAAGTTTATTACGTTTGTTTAAAGAACTAATATATTTTTTTTAAATTATAAAGATAAAAATGATTGTTTAAATTTTTAATTTCTTTTACCATATAAAGATGTTAATAATCGTTGCTTTTCGTATTTTCTTTTATAAAAATCAAGTATTTTTTGAAAGCTTTAAATTTCATAATTTTTGATGCGGTCTATATAGTGATTATAAAGTACTCATATACCATGTTTCGTGTCTATAATGCGGTATAAATGACGACCGGTTAGATAATGTTAAATGATGATAAAATTAATTTGTTTTTGTTGGAAAATTATGACGACATTTACCTGGGATATATAGCCAAGATGTAATTAAACTGTCGTATTTCTTGGTAAATCATAACGTAACGATTATGAGGGCACTCTGGAAGGTTGTTATTATTATATATCCTCAGTGCAGGACGACAACGAAGACGACGATGACTCTGGGCAAATAAATCCACCCCTATTAAATGTCATTCAAAAATGCACTCTTACGACAGCAACTGAACGATGATAAATTACGGGAAGACAGCATAATTTGATATCTAATCATTACATAAATATCAAAGAAAATTGACTTTAATAATTAATATGGTTAGCTGCATCGGCATGGTAATTGGTTTATATATGAATTATTGACATTTTAATTCGATCCACAGTTATACTATTCCGCTCATTTAATAAATAAATTAATAGGATTGATATATTAATCGCTTTTTGCATATTATGTAATTCGAAACTGGGGAATAATTAATTAAATAGTGAGCACTGAGTAGCATAGTTATAAAATTGTATATTCTTTTATTTATAATCCTTTTTCGACGAATCAACAACTTGTACCGATATAGGTCTTACGAATTGGTTTTACGTAACCAAAAAATTTCAAATGCCCTATCTATTCTCTTGACAATCTTTGATAATAAAATATTATGTCTATGAATCAATATTTGTTATGATGTGATTAGTACTATAAGTAAATGGTTTTATACAAAGCCTATTTATTTACAAGTTTTTACCAGCGAAACCGAACACACAATTAAAATACGAAGAATACCATCCCCTAAACAACTTTCATCTGTATACATTCATTGAATAGCAGCAGATTACTAGTATTATAGAAAGATCCGGTTTTCATTTTTTTGAACAAATAATGTTGACAATATAAGGAACAAAGATATTTTGACTACACCCGAAGTAACAAAAAGTCGAAAATACGAAATGTTGGCTAATGATTTAAAGAGTATTTATCCAGGAACTAGGGTCATATTAGTTCCTGTTGTCTTAACGTGGGATATTTTTGTAACTAAATATTTGAAGTACCACGTGGATAAACTAGAAATAAATTAAAAAGATGAAGGTGTTCTAAGTCAAATAATAAACGAGATGGAAAGAGAAGAAGACGTTTTAAACAACTAATACCAAATTTAAAAGAAAAACATATAAATAAAATTTTTACAAAATAAAAATATCTTTGCAAATTTAAATAGACAATATAAAATTTAACTAAAACTCTTCCAAATAATGTATCAATCCTACACTCCCATAGAATGCGGTGCTGATTGCTCGTTAATAATCACCTAATAAATATACAAGTACAATTCAAAAACAGTTATTCATACAAATACGACGATAGTATGTAAATTGTTATTAAATACTACTCAATATACAGACACTAAGGCTACACCGCCTAGACAGGTGCTTAAATCACCCGGGTCCCATATTTTATATTTATATGGGTTAATTTGTACGAAATTGACTCGGGCACTCGCCTAGGCGTCTTACGCTCACAAATATAAACCACCTAGACGAGTGCCTGAGGCAATTTCAACTTAGTTTCGGATACATATAACAAGTTTAGGAGAAATAGCAGTTAACAGAAAGAAGTGACATTTTAATTTTTTTCAACAAATAATATGCAAAGCTATTCATTTTTAGGACATTAAACACTATAATCGAAAAAAAACCTTCTTGGTTTTGCAATATTAAATTGTATGAAATTGAGTATCCTGAGTACACGTGTACAGTCTAACTAAAGATTTCTAAAAATACTTCAAAATTTTTATGCTTTATTGTTGCATAAAATCGATATTATGAAACTAACATTTATTCTGTCAAAGACGTTTCCATAGCACAAGAGCTGCAAATAATCCTTACACTTCCAACATTTTATATGAATTTCGATTTCGTTATACACGGCTTAACTGTATTAGTGGATTACGGATTGTTTCAATTTAAAATATACCGTATTAATTGAAATTACGGATTGTTTCAATTAAAAATATACCGTTTTAATTGAAATGTACATAGCGGATTCCTCTTTCAAACAAACAATTTGTGTGTCATCGTACTTAATTTTAAATTTGAATTTAAGAAAATGATTTTAATGATATTTTTTTTTAAATGCTTAATATTTTGTGTGAAACACGGTCGATAAGTAATATGACACACTGCGCTCGTGACTTTAAAAACCCATAATGTTTATTAATGCATTATCTTATCAACCTAGTTGTATAATGACTCCAAACCAGTTAAAATCAATAATCTACAATGCTCCAAGCACTGAGAGAACTTTTTACTGATTTTGCCGAAACAACAAGTCATAAAAATTGCATTATGTCGCAGATGAATCGGCGCGCAGGGCGGAGAAGGATGAAAGTCGACAAATGAATAAATGGGAATCCCGGCTCAGTCCCCGTCCGTCTGTCATTCCGTCTGCAACAGCACAGTAGCAGCAGACGCGGAGAGATAGAGAACATCATGTACGGAATGCAGTTTACAAGTGGCTTTGGCATGGGAATTTGGCCAACAAAAGTAAGCGTATCAACCTTTTCAATGTAATTACTTTCTCAATTATTTATTTCCAATTACTCCAAAACTAGAGAGAGTCCGGGAATCGGTAAGCAGACAAAACTGAAAGACTCCTCGTTTGTACTCGTTCTCCATCTCTCTCTCTGCTGTCAGCCATTTTTCATGCTCAAATGACAGTCATTAGGAGCGCAGCTTTTGATAATAAATTATGTAATGCCTCAAGTTTCAAATTATTATTGAACGTAGAAAGTTTTTTAAGACAATTGCTATGGCTTTTGTTTTATAGTCCCCAGCAAGGACATGGAGTAGGAAGGACAAGAAGAAGAAGATGGAGAAGGAATTACTTAATGGCCATTTAATTATAGTGACTGTGTGGAATGCACAATATGGTGTCTTTCAGCTCCTCCTTGGGAAACTTTTTACATCTTCAAATAGTAATCCTTAATTGAATTTATTATAAATACTTGTGTAATAAGGGGGACTGCACTGTTAATAATTTAGCAATTATTTCTAATAAATGTTAAATAAGGACATTGTTCTTTTCACTTTTTAATTTCCACTTTATATAAGGCTTTAATGACATAATTATTAATGATCAATTAATATGGAGTGAAACGGTTTCTGTTGATTAATTGATAGGATTTATGAATAAGAAATCGTTATCGTTATATACAAAATTATAACGAATGCAATAAAATTATTCATTGAATTGCTAATATATAATTTATGCGCGTTGTTTGAACGTTTTATTGGTTTTGTTAAATTAAAAAAAAATTAAAATATTCTTCGAAATATTTATCGTTTTTAAGGCAATCTGACTGTATAACTTAGTCTTTAACACTGGTTATGAAGAACAAAATTACTAAATATGATAAGTTAGGGTTAAACTATACAGTGTGTAAGTAACATAGTTTTGACTTTGCATAATATAAAATGTTGACAACAATTTTTTCAATTTTTATTTCGTAAGGAAGTAATCAACTGAATCTAGTTAATGGAGTTATTTGTAATCCTGGAAAAGGAAAGATAAAAATACAAATCTTTACAATGCAAAAAAAGGAAGTTTATAAAGAAACCGATACTGATAATAATCCATCAAATTGTTAATTTTTTGCTAATATAATCTCTTCCAGGATTATTATTATATATTATTGAAATAAATCTGTAATAGTTACAAATGATCAATATTCCAGCATTAATTTACTAATTGAATGAAAAATTAATCAATCAAAGAAAAGATTGACAAGAGTATGATTACATCTACTGATGTGCAATGTGTGTAGTTAAGAATACCCGTTAATACCCAATATTTTCGCGCCGTGTATCGAATTAAAAGTATCAGGCATAAAAGTACACACTCACACACATGAAAAAATTATTTATTTATATAAAATGCTATATTTTTTAAAAGATTTCAAATGATTTCTTCAAAGAAGTCGAAAATATGTTTTATTTGAGATTTTATTTGATTTATAAATGACAAAGTTTATGTTGGACAAAATTCACACTACACTATTTTTCCATATAAAGATTGAACAAGGAGTAGAAATATCACTTTGATTTATTGATAGCATTATTCCTTGACATTTTTATGAGATAAAGAGGAAAATTTAAATAAAATCACATCATTAATAATTATAATTCTTGCTATAAAACAAGTTTTCCACAAATAAATAAAACATTGAAACACTTAAGTCACCAAAACAAATCACGATTTTAGTAACTTTTATTTTATTTTTTAAATATGTATGCCTTTCAAATTGATAAATTTAACAAAAATGTAATTTTAACAAACGCAAACGAAATGAACTCGCTCTTGAACGATCTGTAGATTTCGAACGGAAAGATGAAATAGAAATCGCAAAAACTCGTTATAATAATAATCGATCGATCGCGCCTTCAATATTGAATGAGACTGATCTGTTTGTGTACATGTACGTGATTTGAGATTTGAGTGAGAACAGTGTTTGTAATTCCTCTGTTTGAGTGATTTTCGCTTCCTGTCGATGAGCATGTAAATGTCCACAAAAGTATACAATTGATTTTCAATGACAGACCCGGGTACTCGTGTTCGTCCTGTGTTTCGGATTAAAACTACCTGATGAACAAATTTTGCACATCACACTACGTCATCAATCTATAATAATAATGCTCACTTATTATATTCAGAGCTAAGGAAAAATCCTAATTAAGCATTTAAAAGAACACATTTAACATTTGCTGATTACCAAGAAATAATTCTTTATGAATAATTTACTCCAATTTTTTCAACTACTCTTATCAGTCTAATCCTTTCTAAATATCAAAGTTTACAGTATTTAAAGATGTATTATTACTTTCTATAAAATAATAAATATTAGAAACTTAAGTTGTCTTAATAAATATTTAAATTTACCGGAAGTACTAACAAATTTTGGTTTACAATAAACCTCTTTTAAACTCTCAATTAAGTAGTTGGAAATTATTTCAGCTTACTGGTTCTTAAGGTCGAATTATTTACTTAATTAATTTACAAGGATTGGACTATTGGCCATGTGAACCACATTAATATTGAGAAGGTCGAAGTCAAAAACTGGGTAAATCTTTAGGCGATGGAAGAGAGATAAGTTGCTATAGGAACACCCTTTGCAAAATTGAGAGAAGCTCTAGTTTAAAGGGCAATAAAGGGATGAAAGTTGTCAGGTAGTGCAGTGAAGTGGAGACGTGTTGCTTTGCTACCAGGCTAAAGGGAGGAAGAAGACGAGCGCTGAGTGACACAAGTCTATAAAAGTTTATGCAGATGCCAATTTCCAATAATGCAGCCGGACGTTTTTTGTCGTCCACTAAGGAAATGCAGGTATCTGAATGGGAGTGATTACTTTCGGCAAAGGAGTGAGATGATTGCCAATCAAGCTCCCGCTCTACTGTATCGAGAGCCGTTTTTAAGTCCACGAAAAGGAAATGGAACATGGAATTGGGAACGGGTTTCATTACCTTACTTTTCCTGGCCATTTTCCAGGAATAGTTACTTTTTTATGCATTTATTTTTAAAGTGCAAATAGGAATTGAACTATATTTAAAAAAATCAATACTATTTGACGGAAGAAATCATTTGCAACATTTTTCGTACATTGATTTCTTTTAAAAAATGCAATACAAATTTTATACTTTCTGGTCAAAATCAGGGTTTTGATTGAAGTTTTTAGAATAAATAATCAGCAATCTTCTAGATTGAATAAAGCCATTAATGCACTTATCGGTCAATACAATAGTATTTTTTATCTTTACAATTATCAATTATAATAAAGTCGCTGAGGCGATGCGTTTAAGTTGACGGTTTGGTTTTTTGGTCAGGCAACATTAAACTTCTCCTCTACGGCATTGAGACCTGGCTCGTCCGCAACTCAGACATGGACAAGATACAGGTCTTCATTAACAAATGTCTGAGAATCATTTGTAAAGTATTCTACCCTAATCGAATACGTAATGAAGACCTGTGGAGACTAAGTGGAGAAGATCCTATGAAGAAACAAATGAAGAGAAAAANCTTCTCCTCTACGGCATTGAGACCTGGCTCGTCCGCAACTCAGACATG
>JXOV01035755.1:0-11578 GCA_001014945.1 Clogmia albipunctata
GTCCAATTGTACAATACAATACAATATAAAAGACAGTTTATTGCCAGTACCAAACACACACACACTACTATTGCATCTGATTCTAACAGATGTTAAATAATATGACTTTAGCCCACTCTTATTCTAAGTACTAATATTTAACTATAGTCTATGCTTTTGGGACTAGTTTTGTTTTTCTCCTGGAGAATAATATTGCTTGGGTTTTAATTTTGTTTAAAGTAATTTTCCATTTTGTAAAATAATTTAAAAGTTGTTTAGACTTATTTAATAGTAATAAAAATAGGTTATAAAGTGAATGCGTAATTGAACTACCTTGTGGTAACCCGAAAGAAATAGATTTAACTTCGGATATTGATCAACAAATGTTCTATCAATTAGGAATTTATTTATTATTTTGATCAGGTAAAAGGGAAACTCTAATTTATATAGTTTATGTATTAAACCGGCGTGCCAAACACGAACAAAAGCCTTTTCAGTATCAAAAAGTATCATTCCTGTAGAGTGCTTTTGATTGAATGCATCTTTTACAAATGAATTAATTCTATAGATTTCATGAACAGTTGAGTGCTGTGGTCGAAGTCCAAATTGAATGTCTGGGATGCAGTTTTTAGAGTATATATGTTCATTAAGTTTGGATAGAATTACTTTTTCAAAAACTTTAAAGAGATGGCTAAAAGAAGGGAGATTGGTCTATATGAGGATGGATATGTTGGGCCCTTATTAGGGTTTGGAATTGCAACTATTGACACTTTTTTCCAACAGTTTGGAAAATAAAAATTTTGTAAGCAGTAATTGAATTTAGTTTGTATATAAACTAGAGCAGTTTTCGGAAGATTTTTCAATAATATTTTATTATCTAAACCTGGAGATTTTGAAATTTTAAGTTTTTAATTAGATAGACAATTTCTTTTAACTTAATCTCCTTTTTAGGCGATAGGACCATTCGACTCTTCACACACTTTAGTAGGTATCAGCAGCATCATGGTTTATCAACAATCCCGAAACGATGAAAGAATACATTTGGATTGGGGGATCCACAATTATTTTGTTGTCGTTAAAACGCATTAATTCAAATTATTAATTTATCATATTGGTATATTTTAGCTTGGAAGTTTAGTTCTGCTATATGCTGTAGAGGGCGATACTGTTCATTGCAGCGTTGCCAACAAAATATTTGAATTGAAAAAATTCGCTTTCTTTTTTACCGGTCGTCTAATTATTTTATTTTTTATTTTATTGTTTTTGTAAACGTTTTAACACCTAATTATATTACTAAAACAATACTGAATGAAAAGGCATTTTAAATTATAAAAATAATTTATTAAGAACGCATAGAATAAATACTAAATAGATGTATCGAAATGCAATTAAGACTAATTAAATATATATAATACAATTATTTAACATTCTAGAATGGTTGAAACGATGATTTTAAAATACATTCATTCTTTGAATGAAATATCAAACGTACGGAGAACGTAGCAGGACAGGGAATTGGTCCTGGAATTGGTCTATTTTCGTTCGTTAACATTTTAACAGTAAACACTTTCTTCTTTAAATGCTAATTAGTTAATTAAGCATTAAGTAAATATCGTAGTAGATCTGAAGACATTGCTGAAACTCGGTTCAAGGTACGTAGAGGTAAATGTATTTTAAAGGGGGAGGCTGTGATTTGATCCCGGTTTACAAATCTCCGTTTGTGGGAGTGGATTGGCCCTGGATCTGGGTCAGGGGCAACTGAGATCGCCTGCGATAAGAGACAAACAAATCGGACACGTAGTTGACGACGAGGAGGGCGCAGATCACGCCCAGAGTCGCTCCCGCCAAAACGTCCGACCAGTGGTGCTTGTAATCGGATATACGACTCAGGCAGGTGTACCAGGTCATCATGATGAACAGATACTGCAGAAAGTGACGGGTCAGCTTGGAGCCGCGCCAAGTCATTCGCGCCTGAAGGTAAATCTGAAAACGCAATTCGATAGAGAGAAAGAGCAATAAATTAGATTAAGCCACAATAGATCACTAATCCTGAAGCGCTACTTACCGCCAGATAAATCAAAGTGTAGGCGGAAAATGAAGAATGTCCACTGGGAAATGATAAACGCATCTCCTTCAGGAGTCGCCGGGTCGACTCTGTAGAACAATCGAAATCCTCTATATACCGACCGTGGTTCTGCACATCGTTACACGTGGTTCCGTCACTCATCACTGGTTGACAAAGCTATGGGAAAACACAATGCAAAAATTATTAGCAACTATTAATAACCCCATATTAATTTTTGAAGACCAATAATCAAATTCAAAATATAATTATATAGTCAAGATATATTATTTGTCATTCCGAAGTATGAAATTTGTATATTAAGTAAAGAGCACATATATTTATAGCATTTGTAAACCTTACTCATCATCAATTAAATACACAAACAATTTAATGATTTCATAGACCTCAAAAATTTTGTTACTCTCTTCTTAATTGATATAAACAGATATTTGTACTAAAAATAATTTCACAGAAAATAAAAAGTTATAACAATATTTTTAGAAAAATGATTTTATGACACAAAACAAAAATTAAAGAAAACCTAACATCAAAGGAATGTTAATTGTAAAACATTACACCATTTTCCATCTAAATGACGTCAATACCCAGATTTTAGCCAAACCAATTTAGTCAATTATAATAAAATTTCTACAATATTGGGTAATAAAATGGTAGAATTAAACCATGTCTTCAAACACCCGCCTTTTAAAATCTAGTGCCGAAAACAAACAGAGGAAACGTTTTAATGTCGGAAATTTAATAAAAGTGGTATGCAGCTCTTCACTTAATTAACATCAATTGATCCGTTCCATTTATCGCAGTAGAAAATCCCAAGTATCGGCTCTCCCCTCAAATATCTCACAGATTTAATTAATAATTTGTTACAATTTTGTTTTGATTAGAAGCGCGCGAATCTTAGATCGTGGTTCAAAACATACGAATAATTAAATCGCAATTTGCTTTTTGTTGTTGCTAATAATGCAACGCTCGATTGCGTGTTGAGATTGGAATAAACAACTTACCGTGTAAAAGTGGGGCCTCAGCCTTCCGATTGAGTATTTGGCGATGTCTGTGGTCAGTTGACTGAAAAATTAAAAGTCGTTTCATTAATTTGAGTTGAGTTTTGTCAGCGTATCACTCCGCGAAATAAAATATAATTGAAATAAATCATTAAGACATAAGTGTCTACAATAATTATTATAATCCTTTTTGAAATATATTGAATGTCTAATAAAAATTCAACTCTGATATAAATAATTACCTGCAAGCGGCTCCAAAACCAAAGATCCCGATCTGAGTATAGGAATTCTTCACCCACTCGGGTACCTCCCACTGGAAAAGTCGAAGTCCACTGTCTGTGCATCCGTTGCGCCTCGCCAGAATGATCTCCGTGAACAGCATCTGCAACATTGCAAGCGATACAATTAACGTGGCGAATTAGTTGGTCTGACACAGTAAATTAATTTCAATAATCCCACTCCTTTTTGGACACAGTCGGAGACGTGAAGAATTCAAGACAATTCGTTCAAGTCCTCCTTTTCCTTCTTCTCAGTCTCTTCTGAGGTCATTCAAAAGAAAAGAAATTAAACCTCTCGGTCCACGATAAAATAATAATGATAGTTATTAGCCTCAGCCCCATCTTCACACTCGAGTTACTTTGATGATAATAATCGGAGACGATCCCAACAAAAGCGAGAGAGACGTAACGCTTGGATGGTTGAAACCTGTTCTAATCGATTGACCATCAAGAGAAAAAGGTCCCGGAGATAGTTAATTGATATGGACAGAAATCAAACACAAATCAATTTAAAATCCTCATTCAGGCTAATGATCATTAAGATATAATTTAATGGATTTCTCCAGGCTAGTCAAATTTATCAGATGACACTCTGGGGTCTAATAATGTAAAATCTTTAATGAAAACTTGAAATCCAATTCATTTTATTTTAAACCCCAATAATATGAATGAAAATCATAAAATCAATTGATATATTTCATCTCAGACATATTTCACTTCCTTTATTAGCTTTATGATCAATAATACGTATATAAAAATATTTGCTTAATTAATTCCATTTTATAATTGAGTTTTTTAATTTGTATATCATTTTGTAGTTCATTTTTCAAAGTTTTCCTTAATATTCTCATAGTATTAAATAGATAAAATAATCTGTCAAATTTAATTTCCATTAGAATTTATTCTTTAAAGAAGGATTAAATCATTAGACCATTTCTAATGTCAAAACATCATTCTAGATCTCAATGTACATATTTCCCTGAAGGTGAATAATAATCCCCCTGAGATGGACATGGAATAACAAAGTGATAATAAGCTGGTTGAAGCGGCAATTTCACGAGAATGTAAATTATTGGGGAACAACATAATTCTGAATAATTGTCCCGACACGAAAATGATTATAGATGAGTTTCCTTGATACGTATTGAAAAATGTTAATAAAGACTTTATGCGATTTTCCTGTAATTGAAAAACTTGTCCGATCTATCCCCTCCAGGTCTGAGAACGGCATTGAGATTTCAATTATCGCCCATGTCCAACAGAAAACCGGTGTACAGATACGATGATGATATAGTGCTCAGAGTTCAAGACATTTCTTCTTGTATTATACTTATTATTTACTACTTTTACAGGTAATAAGAAATAATACAAATTATAAATAAATATGGGCAGAGCTTAAATTTAATAAACTGGTCTCTTCCTACGAATGATTTATTTCTCGGCTGCGATCAGCTCCATAATTGATAAACACATTCAATTAATCTGCAAAACGAATTTGCCAACAAACTAGAAATCACTATCGTTACCCGACAACATTTTTACGATGAAAATTAATTAATTACTGAAGTGCTACATGAAAGCCAATTTAAAGGGGATTGATTATAGCCAAGCAACTTGTCTTCGCGCAAAATACGAGTAATAGTCAGACTCAGACCGCTTTCAATTTGCATTCTCTGGCGAAGACTAAAACAAACAAATTGAATTTTATGGCTCGGCTGTGAAACAGAAGGAGACATGCAAAACCGCTTTCGTGATAAATAGATTTAATCGCACAATGTCGCTTTTCAAGAGCTTTTACTGTCTTATCAGCGTCAAGTTGAGGCGTGCCCAAGAAAGAGTTCGCCTTCTTAGCTTTGGCGCAGATTTATGACAATCCTGATTCCAGAGTGATAATTTGCGGCGACTACCGCTTGAATCAATATTAATTAATACAATTTAAAGCTAGTTTAGTTTAATTGAGTTCGTGACAAGATAATGACATAGCAAATTGCAACACGATGAATAATAAGAGAAAAAAACATTGTCCTAATTTGTTTGCAGATGTCAAAGAGGTTACATTATTAGAAAATATTTCTTAGAATTTAATAAATAAAATTCCTTTTATTCCATGACGTAAATTATTTCATATCAAATTCATTCAATAGTTTATACTTCCGCAAAGTTTTAACATTGAACTGATAATAAGAAAATTATACTTACAGTTCCAATGGGTAATACAAGTCCAATGATGTACAACATCCAATTCCTAACTGTAGAATCATGAAACGGGTGCCTTAGGGACATATCATCGCAGAAAAACCCTCTCTTGTAGGGAGTTCCCCACAGGAAGAATATTAGAATCGGAAATCCAACTGAAATGAAAATAAAGCACCGTTTACATTTCACTGTCAAATTTAGAATTGAGATTGACATTTTGGATGCAACTGTATTCATATTTATTTCACAGTTCATTCAATTAATTTCGGAGCATAACATTAATTGGGTCTATTCAATCTATGTCTACCAGTTATCAGCCCATTGTTGTTTATTGTTTCAACGCCGCTGTTCAAATCGAAAATTACTATTGACGACAATAGACGCATGGAAAAGGGAAATTCAATATTGGTATAATACCTATTCCCCCAAGTTGAATGACACATTTATTTGAAAGTGACACATTTCAAGAAATTGAATTCGAAAACAAGGAAATAAAAAATGACAAATCACATATCCAGATTCATTCCCACAAATCTGAAATATCTACTTCCTAGTTCTGGATCATCTGACTTACTCTGAAGTTAATGAATAACTTTAATTTCCCATGACCATCGAGAGCAAATCTCAAAGGCTGTCTGTGCCAACGCAGTACTTGAGAATTTCAATTAAAATGCTTTATAATATATAAAAATGCCGTTTCAGCGATTCCCGTAAAGAGGGAACAGTTTTAGTAAAGAAGAGTTAAGAGCTCAAATACTCTTACTCTTGCTACTAACAATATTCTGTTCCAACAAAGCCAGAAATTAATAAAAATAAGTAGTTCGAAGTTCCCTTTATAATTTTCTCAAGTGCTTCTCACCCACAGCCACGATCTAAGTGTAGTAGTCCATTACTCAGATCAAATGTGTCAATAAAATGGGCCTGGAAATGCCCATTGAAAATATTCATTCTAGTGGAAAAAGTGATTAGAGAAATATTTCTCATACATTGCAGGAGCACCTGAAACTTAGAATTCATCTCATATCTCTAAACAAAAAGATCGAATTTCAGACCTGAAATTTGAGATGATATTCATTCCTCTCTTGCATTCGAACTCATCCACAGACAAGTGATGATTAATGCGTCATTGAGCGCCCACATGAAAGTTTGTAAAACCGAAAACGAATCCGGTCATTGAACTTGGACTCCGATTTTAAACGCAGATTTTAACCAGCAATCGCCAATAAAAAAGTGAAACACAATGCAGCATGAGATTTTCTGGAAACACGGTCTCCGCTCTGATCCACATTTTCCCCCTATTTACAAACATCCAAGCCGTATTTTACTACAATTCTGATAAAAAACAGTGAATTCTGTCCACATTTGGTGCGGGGTTTTTTATATACAATCATGTAAAAAGCGCAAAAAAACTACCAACCGAAATTCAATTACGCCCGCACATTTTACGGTAACACAGACTGTAACAAAAGAGTGAGTCATTCTTGTTGTTTGTCTCTAAACTTAAGAATTGTTTTTATTAGTTCTTTAATTATTACGATTTCTAATACGATTTCTAATAACATCATTTCAAAGATATAAATATTTTAACAATGATTATGAAAAACTGAAAAAAATATTCTAAGCCATGTAAAGCAACAAGTTTGATTATATTCATCGGTTTTGGTTCAAAGATTCAATTTGAAGCGATCCTGATAAACAGGCTGTTAGTGATGTTTGGGTAGCGGAGTTTACAGAAATCCAGAAAATCCGTTGTCGCCTTAATAATGTGTAATTGGGAAAACAGAAGCGATAAACTGGATGGAGAGTGTTCCATGAAAAACAGAGAGCACGATTGTTTTGTATGCATACAATTGTCAAAGGCTATCCCCCTATTAAATGGAGCCCAAACTAAATGGGCCTAAACGCGGCTTTCGCGGCGGCGTCCAATAAAATGTGTGCGGTCTGAGAAGGATTTAGTTCCAGTAAATTAAACAAATAATCGCTGGTACGTGACTTTACTGGAACGCGGGCCGCTCGTAATTATCCCTTAGCCAGCTCCTGACAAGAAAGAACGCTCTAATCAACCGTTTTCCGACAATGAAACTGCCTGTGGTAAATATTAGTGTTGGCCTAATAAAACGTCTTTCGCTTTGTTTTCTAATTCCATCAAAGACCTGACGGTATGCCGAAGCGAGACCGGTACGTTTATTGCAGTGCGAGAAAGAGTTTCTTTACTTTTGGAGGCACTTTCAGAAAATTTGAAGCTATGATTTTTTAAATATAAATTCTATATTTCTACTTGGTGACAAATTATATTGTTAATATAAAATATATATTGAAACAATAAAAAATGAAAGGTTCAGAATGAAAATTTTAAATATAATCCTAAGAAAATAAATAAAAGACATTTGTTTGTGGAACTCTTCAAAGGCCCCGTTTAGTAAGTGCATGTTAATCCGAAAACACCGGTTAACCGAAAGGGTAATTGTTTCCATATAATAAAAACATTGTCGTAACATAAATATTGTTCAAATTTAATGTCAACAATTGCGGTTCAGATTACACCAAGATTACCAAAGCAAATGTTCATTTTCTTGGCACCATATTGCCGGAATAGACGGCACTTTTGATTTCTTCGCATTTGTCGGCTGACTCACTTTATTAGCCTCAACTGCAACCGTATTCGGAATTCGATACACCTATTAAAAGTATCAAGGTGACGATGACTGTTTGTCATCAATCAGTGGGTCGTTAAAAAGAGAATCTTGTCCACACCTTTTATACGGTTGAACGAATTTTAGAATAATCTCTTGAACTGCTTCATCGCTTCCATATCTCCCAATTACCTGAGAGCTGTGGAATCTTTCCCAGATCCGATCCCATTGTCTCATATGTTCATTGTTCGCACATCTACCAAGTGAACTTTTTTATTGTCAAAGATTATGCAACACAGATACATTTTTCATTCAATGTCGGTCATAAATTGTTGTGCAAAATGTCAACGCATTAGAGGTTATTTCGGAACATGTTTAGAGGCGGATTCTCAGGTAATTTAGTGTGAACTGTAAACCATTTAGATAATGTTACCGATAGTTTTATGCCAACGAGGCACTCAATGCAATAAATTACTACTACTCGTAATCGGAATTAGGATTAGGTCTTCCAATAAATCGTTATTTGATTCAGATGCTTCAAATGCTTCAAATTTACTTTATTATGTAGTTATGACCTTACTTTATACAGATTACTAGTATTCACTATCGTTTTGGATTTTATCAATCCATCACTAAGAAAGATTATAAAAATCTTCCACGCCGCAACGACTTCACTTAAAAAATCACTTTTAATCTCTTTAAACTTTGGATGATAATTTTCGAAGGTAGAACTCATCAAAACATTCCTCATCATTGCACTGATCTCTTCAAAAATACTAAACAAAACTCACCTAATAGCAGAATACAAAAGTCTAAGGCTAGTTTGCACAAAATCTTCTTAGAGTGGTCCATCGTGCCAGAGGGGGATCTCGATCCGAATCCGTTGCTGTGGCTGCTCTGGTTGTTGTTGCCGTTGGTATCGGATAATGTACCGGCACCTGTCGTTGTTGCGGACGAGTCTCGACTGTTGATCAAATTGTTTCGGTCTTTCAATGGTGTGCTTTCATTCTCTGGATGTCTCATTTGATCGATAGCACACAATCACAAATCCACAAATATGTCACCTCTTATCGCAAACAGAAACTACTGCAAATTATGAAACATTAGAAAAAATACTTTTTTACGATTTCTAGACCACGGTAATTAGTCACACAAATACACGTGGATACAAATAAAAAATATAATGGGCAGATAACGACGTTATCAGAATAAATACTATTAAAGGGAAAATAAAAAACGTCAACTGATTATGATGTCAAAGAAATCAAACGGTAGTCAGAGAAAATTCACAAAATGAATCATTTTTGGACTATATCCAATTGACGTCATTATCATAACGGGGATTCCGACCTTATGAGTTATTTCCAGTTTTATAGCTCATTGTCTTTTTATCACCAAGTTAAATACTTCAAATATGTTTTTAAAAATATTTTTAAAAATTAAGCCAAGATACTTATAAAGAAATCTTATTACAATACATGGAAAATGTTATTTTATCTTAAATGTAAATAATAATTGTGCTTTTTGCGATTAAAACAATTTATAATTATTGAATTTTATTACGGTAATCATATTTTTTATTTCCGTATCGTGTATTAATGAGTATTTAATATCAATAAAAATACTTTTAGAACTTAATATAATTAAAATGTTGGCTTAGTAACAAATACCCCTTATGGTCGAGTGGAACGCACTTCCAGTGCCTCCTCCTAGGAGGATTGGGATCGGATTGACTGGATCCTTTTTTCAACCAGACTAGGTGCTAGTAATTGACTAAAAATAACTCAAAACAAATAGTCAATGAAAAGTCAAAACCCGTTGGTTGAGACTCCCCATGTCCCTTACAGGAATTGAAATAGAAAAAATATTAAAAGCAAATTACAATCGAAAATATTAAACTTCATTTCACATAAAAACTAATTGCCAAATACAAATAATATTAAAAAATTTAAATATTAGTTTTTAATTATTTTTTAATGTCGAACAAGTGTTTTGCATAGTCATAAAATAGCACAGAAACAAAACCAAAACAGTTCAGGTAATTAAAATAAACGCATTACTAATTTACTGATAAAATATTGAAATTATAGCCTTTAAGACATTTCCGTCGTTTTGGTGATTATCTACCTGCTTTCCATTTCTTATGAAATTTCAGAGATAATAAATTGACTTTGGTGGTGACATGCCAAATGACCTCATAAATCTATTGTTCCCTTCCGATAAGCATCGATTGGTAATGCCTTTTGTGTTTCGTATCCTCAAAAATCAATAGAATACCTGTTAACAACTTAAGCCCGGAAATGTTACTGGCGCCCCCTCCCTTGTAACTTCCTTCTTTTGGATATCAAGCCAATTACACGGAACGATCGAACCCAAACAATCGATAAAAGAGTTTCTCTGCTCCCAATTTAATTGAATCAATAAAATAAATAAACATTCCCAATCATACGGATTTTTATTAATAGAAAGTTGATTCCGGTTCTGAGTGTTTAGAACCAAATTAATAGGAAAATCTGGGTTCTCCATATAATAATTTTAATTTAGATTTATATTGCCAGAAATTGTGCAATCGGAATAAATATAAATAGAATGTAATCAGCTGTTACAGAGCGCGACTGTTTTATTCAGATTAATTGTGCGGTTGTTGCTTCTTGAGGAATTAAGGTCAAGGTCGTCTATTTGTTATTCTCTCTCTCTCTCTCTTTGCTCTCAAAGTTCATTCATGACATTTTAAAATAGAAAATTGAGATTATTTGTGAATGCGAATTTTCATTTTGTTGTTTTGTTCACCTTGCACACAATTTGCGCCGTCTCAATCTTTGCTTTCCCCCTTCGTTTTATTTATTTTTGTGTGTTCAGTCTCGACGACTGCCCAAAAAGCGAGTTTTTGGCCAATATGATGTCACAGCAAGAAACACAAATTTCGACACACTATTGAAACACAAAGAGGCCTCAGACTTGATTATAAAATACAATACATTTTTGAGATGATAAAATCTATTCAAACACAGGTACACTGAATGGAGATTTTTAGAACGCCCATATATTTAAAAAAATCACTTTACACACCTCTGACATCACCGTTTTTACGATAATACTTTAGTAATAAACACTATGTATAATGTTGTTCTAATGCAANACAATACATTTTTGAGATGATAAAATCTATTCAAACACAGGTACACTGAATGGAGATTTTTAGAACGCCCATATATTTAAAAAAATCACTTTACACACCTCTGACATCACCGTTTTTACGATAATACTTTAGTAATAAACACTATGTATAATGTTGTTCTAATGCAAATTCGTTAATTCACTGTATTTTATATTAAATTCACAGCAACACTTTGATTTCCAAAATAATCGATAATTTCACGGGCGAGCTTCAAATGCCCCGAAAGTTGA
>JXOV01035762.1:109-19747 GCA_001014945.1 Clogmia albipunctata
AAACGATATTTTTGTATGGGAAAAATCAGGACGCCTTTTTTAATTATTTGCAACAAACCTAGACTTTTGTTTTATAGTTCAGACGATGGCCAATGATAAGGCCTTTCTTCGTGCAAAAAAATTGAGATCAGATTGATACACTACGAGATAACTAAAATTTAATCGAAGACCCTGTCGTAAAAGACGCAGTGTACTTTTGGAAAGCCCTTTAATTTTGCATCATGTATACTTAAACCAACCGAAATACAGACGGTATTACTTATACCTTATCTAACTTATTTTTTAAAAACAAATCCTAACGAATGTTTTGAAAAAAACTGGACAAAAACAAGGGATTTTTCAGAAAATTTGTTTTCCTCCTAAAAGAAGAGATAAACCCTTGATTTAATAGTGCAAGTGATTGAGACGGAGGTGCGAATTACCTGTGACGTCTTTCTTGTCTTTATTGTTGAGTGCCGTATTTTGTTGGGCTACAAATTGCGTTTTTGTGAAGTTGTTTCGTTTGGGGTTGAGGGATGGGCAGAATGGGGAGGATTTAAGGTGGTTTTAAATGGATCCGGCTAAAATGGACAATCTCAGTATCAAGTCCTCGTCCGATTCAATGTCTGACGAGTTTGAAATTGTTCCGGAGCACGTAATTTCTAGCAACAACAATAACCTTTTGGGTGGAGGCGGATTTTTCTCTCAGAAGTTGTCTTCTGATCCCGACCATTTCTATGTTACCCCGCCCGTTGCCACCACTACATCACCCACTCTTAACATTGCCAACAATGGCGACTTGCAGGACTTGAAGAAGAACCTGGACGAGATGATTCACGAGATTGATAAAAGTGCGGGCGATCACCGGCCACCGAGTGCTGAAACGTCTTCCGATGCAGTTCAATTGCGCAACAATCTCCGACTGGACGACCTGAATCGGAAAGGGGTCAAGGATGGTGAGTCAGGTGAGGCGAAACGGAAAAGCGCTGTCAACGAGGACAACAGAGCCGAACAACGGCAGTCTGCGACGTTTTACGTGAACGTGGATCCCAGCCCCGTGACCACGACGACGGAGAAACAGGACGATATGAAACCTGCAGACTCGAGCGACACGGAAGAAGACAGTAATTTAAAGAGTTCTCTTTGTCTTTCGGACAAAATTCATTTTATTCCATTTTTCAGTGTCAGATATTGACCAGGAGTGCACGATATTCGCTGGAGTCACCTACTTGGGATCGGTCAACGTCAATGCGCCCAAGTCCAACATGGAAATTCAGAGAAAAATGTCGGAGTTGAACGGAATCTCGGATGCAGTTGGACTGAAGGTTACCGTCAGCATTCCCAACTGTTCTGGAGGAGTGGTGGTCCTCCATGATGTGTCCACTGTCCAGGTAGTTGCCCACTACGAAGTCAATCGAATCTTATTCTACGCCCGAGGAACAATCGGCACTCCAGACCAAGCCTGTTTCGCATTCTCCTGGTCCCATGGCGACTCTCAGGAGTCGGCCATTTTCCAGTGTCACGTTTTTCGGTGCCACATTCCAGAAGCGGTGACCCAAGTCAGCGGTAAGAATCCTTATCAAATTGACCTAAAAACAAGTAGTTCAATTTGATAAAAATACTATAAACAGTATGAAAATTGAATTGATTTTTTTCGTATGTTTACTTTATTTTCACTTTAATTTTACTGAAAATTGAGTTGATATTCGTCATTTGCTATAAGTTCAAGAACCGCTTATCGATCAACTTTTGGTTTATCTTTGAATAATAAACACTCTATTATAAAAACAAATATATTTTCCTGATAGCACCATTGAAATACAGTGGAAGCTCCTTATTCGTGGTATCCATATTTGCGAATAAAAAAATAAAAACCAAATCCCTTTAGTCACGGCTAAAATGTTCATTATTTGCTGATTTAATTGAAAAGGGCTTGGATATTTTTTTTTAAATTAAAGCTTCTATAAAACTGTTTCTTGTTAATTCTTTACCCTTCTCTCTGAAATTAAGGAGTACTGTTAACATCAATGTTAAGAATCTAACAAACGCCAATCATTTACAATGATGTTTCTCATACACTTGTTGGTATAATTTATCGTAATGAATATCGATGGTCAGGAGGAACAACGACGTAAGTGATAAAATTGGTCAAATGCAACATAAACACAACTAGAAACATGTGTTTCAGACATGGCATAAAGGACGTAATTTTAGTTACACTCAGGACCACCATAGAGTAGATGCGTCACGGTCGAAATATCAGTTTCAATATCATATCGTACAGTTACGCTAAAGAGTCACTTGTAAGAGTAGTTGACGCAAGTGCAATTTATGACTAAAACTTGGATTGGTTTTGATTTTTTCCAACTACATTAAACATTGTACGTTACTTAAATATATAATTTGAATATAATAGCTTTCAAATTTCTCATTTTAAACAATTTTTTTACAATTACGACAGTTCATAATCTATAATTTCCAGACGAATAACGACGTAACTACATTTAGTGTTAAAAATTATGATTATTAAATCCAAATATTTGCTATATGAATGTAAAGTCTATATTCTACGAAGTCTTAAAGTGTCATTACTTTATGCCACTTAAATCTTTTTGAATTCAATGTTTTAAAGAAATGCAAATTGTTTTCTTGCTCTCCTAAGATGATTTGGGAAGAAAATTTTTATATCTTTGCTGTTCATAGTATAATTGTTATCGAGTATGAATTTTTACTGCGGTCTTTAAAATTTGAAATGCATATTTGGAAAAATAATTATTTCTACAGAAAAAAATGGTAACCCCGCTGATAAGGAGCTTTTACTGTACGTGATATTTACATCATGATAAATTACATTTAACTATTACAGACTGCTTCTAGATTAAATGCATTTTATTTTTTCCAGCTTGTTTTGCTCGAGCTTTTCAGCGAATTCCAGCCCAGATACCTAGCAGTATGACAGCATCGATGATTGACAGTGCCAGTGTCAAGATGGAGGGTTCCACAACTACCTTGGAAACTGCACCAGGATTGGAGGCATTCTCTGCTGTGGAATATGAATTTGTAGTCTCTCTCGAAATCAAGGAGAAGCTCACTAAAACGTCCAACTCGTACTGCGCTGTACCGCGGGATAAATCCAAGTTCAAGTTACGCGCCCACTGCAACAAGGAGATTCTAATCTCCGTACAACAAGCGCAAACCCCAAATCAATCATTGTTACATATCGAGAGATGCTTTGGGGTGTTGTTGAGTCCGGGAAAGTTGGTCAGGCACGCGGACATGCATCTGTTGGATATGGTGACTATGGGATATGTGAACGTTCAGGGCGGCAGTATTCCGGCTTATCAGGTCCTTGCCGGCTGGAAGGCGACAGATAAGTTTCTGGACCCTCTCAATGTGGAGTCTCAGAATACAGACATCACAGTGGCCGTTGACTTGGTGATAAAGGGGATTCAGGAACCGGTTCGGTTCATCATTGAAACAGTTGTCCAAATTCAGCCTCCCAATGAGCTGAGGATTATGGACCAGTTTTTCTATTCCAATGCAAATAATCAAAAGAGATCGCTAGTTGTCAAGTTTTATTTGAACTTGAAAGAACTGGATGATGGCGGTTGGGAAGTGAATTCTATTGATCCCACAGGTGAGCAGCCATCTCCTTTAGTACCAACCAATCCATCTATCTTTCAAATGGGAATAAACAATATATCGAAGATGGTTCGATCGCAGAGTGCAACTTCTATTGAACAAGAGGAGTTGAACAGTCCCACGGACTACAGCTCGGATGGAGATGAGCCAATGCTGAGTGGGACCGGCGAAGTGTCAAGGGATTGTAGTCAAGACGCCCTAGAAGACTGGAACATCATTCTAGTGGAATGGCAAACCACGAAAAGGCCAAAGAGTCTGTCAAATTTGGTGAGAGCCGGAATCCCTGAGGCTCTCCGTGGAAAAGTGTGGCAAAAATTAGCAGACGTGGAGGAGCGTCAAGATTTGATAGATTATTACAAAGTGTTGATCACTCAGGAGACCAGTTGCGAAACTGTGATCCAAAGGGATATTAATAGAACGTTTCCAGCCCACAAATTCTTCAGGGACTCTGGTGGATTTGGACAAGAATCTCTCTATAAAGTAAGCAAAGCCTATGCTGTTTATGACAATGAAGTCGGCTACTGTCAGGGACTGAGTTTCGTGGCAGCAAGCCTCCTTCTACACATGCCCGAGGAGGAGGCGTTTTGTGTTCTGGTGGCTCTTATGTACCAGTACAAGCTTCGCGATTTATATAAGGATGGCTTTGATTGTCTCTATTTGAGACTCTTTCAGTTGGACTGTGTGCTGAAGGATCAGGTGCCCAAGTTGTTTGAACACTTCCAAAGGGTCGGAGTTGAGACTCACATGTTCGCCAGTCAATGGTTTCTAACGCTTTTCACCGCCCGCTTCCCCTTGTATTTTGTATTCCACATTCTCGATCTGGTGCTTCTGGACGGAATTCAGGTATTATTCCAGGTGGCAGTTACCCTTTTAGCTACGTTTGAATCGGAACTGAGGCAGCTAGACTTTGAGGGCATCCTTAAGTTCTTTCGAATAACTCTGCCGAAGAAATGTCGCAGCTTGAGCCAGGCCAAGAAGTTGTTAAAAGGGGTGAGTGAAAGGAAGGTGAAACATTTGAAAAAGTACGAAGAGAAGTTTCAGCATAAGAAGGAGTTGGAGGAACGGGAGGAGCAAGAGGTCCAAAAGTACGAGACCATGTTTGGCAATGAGAGGAAAAAGCTACAAACGGAAATCAGTATGTTGGAACAGAAAATGACGGCAACGGTGGAGGCATCGAATCAACACGATAAGGTGAACGCGGGTATCATAAGCGATTACAAGCAGATCATCCAGCGTCAGGAGCAGCAAATCGGCAAATTGAACGACATGCTTCAGGAGTTGTCCAGTCTGCTGTGCGATCAGTGTGCCAGTAAAATACCATCCACTTCACCTCTCCACGAGACCTTTGCAGGAAAAAGGTCATCCATAGATAGCAATAAAAAGGCCCAGGATATGGACCAGAGTCTCCCGCTAGGACCTCTAGACCCCTTAAATGTGGCGAATCATCGGATCAGGGAGCTCGAATTGGAACTGGCTCAAACCAAATTGGCCCAGGTTGAGGCCGAATGCAAAAATCAGGATCTAAATCACCAGTTGAATTCAACTCTGACGGAAATTCAATCAAATCGAAGTAGCTGGCAACCGTGGCTCTCGAAAACGTTGAATTCGATACAGGAAAAGGTGGGCCCTCGGAAGGATGGTATTTCGTCGGGTCAAAATGTTGCCCATAGCAAAGACAGTAAAGAGGTTAGTTGATCTTTTATATAAATTGGAGTTTAAGTTATAGAATTTTTAATCGAAAAACATGAGAGCCAACAATTAACTTGTAAAGTGGAATTTACAATTATTAATTTGTTTTAGTGATAACAATAGTTATTTCTATTATTTGTATTTTATCAGTTTGGTTTTTATAGTTATTTAAACAACGTGTAGTAAAAATGAACCGTAATTAAACTTGAGTAGAGTTAGATACGAGTGTTTAATTATGTGTTTTTACAACTAGTTTTTTAGAAGATTTTATACAATTCGCATATTTATTAGCTATTTTTCCACGAAATATGAAGTAAAGAATAAGAAGACAACCCATACAATTAAGGGAAGTACTTGTCAAGTGAATAGAACTTTTGGTCTCAATTTTTCAAAATATCACGACAAAGTACTAATTTCGTGTATTTACACGATTTGTAATTGTCTGTAGGTATTGAATTATACTTTATTCAATACTGTCCGTTTATGAAATAATTAATAGAAGTAGCATTGGCTACTAAAATGTGAAGTTCACATGTGAACATTTTCCAATAGAATTGTATAAAAGTATTTTTTAATACTAAAAACCCTTAATTATTCCGTTAAATAGTTGTTTTTTATCAAATGGTGATAAAAATGAGTTAAGTCTAATAGTAATTTACCTAACAGTATAAAATTAAGTTCACTTCATTTTATTCTTTTATGACATGTTTCTTCGATTTATATGTTAAATAATAAGGTTTTTTGTTTTCATCTATTTCTCTTGAATATTATTCAAAATACTTTATGATTTCAAAATAATCTTAATTAGGGGAATTTATTTCTAAAGTTTTATTTTTTATATTTAAGGATTTTTCAATTAAATAAATTGAAAGCAAATTCGTGGAAAAAATAAGTGACAAATCACCACTTACATTAATATTACATAACGAATTATTTTAATTTAAAAAAATCACAAAAAGCGGTCACTTTTTGCCGCATCATGAGAAAATTACCTGTCGTAAAAGGATAAAACACTATTTCTATATGGAAAAAATTAGCACACCTAATGTCGTCGCCTTTATAAATTGCGTGCAACAAACGTAGATCCTTGTTTTATAGTCCAGGTGATCGGATGGACACCAACCGAGATATTAATTAATATATAAAACGTAAACACCTGTCGTAAAAGGATGAAATGGTCAGATGGTTAAAAAAACTTTGATAAACTGAAATTTAAAGAAGGTTCACTAGACCTGATAACTGCTATTATTTTATTGAGGGCACCTCTTCCGCGTTCTGTTTCAACCATATTTTAAGGATAAAATTTTAATTTGAAAATATATTTTAAGACCACAATTTATTGTACAAATTTAACGTGTGCCAGCTAGAAGCACAGCATGGTAAATCCATACAAAAGCTGACTGTTTACTGCGTCTGACTGTGTAACCTTACCTTCTGTTCGTTTTAAATGTATTGACTCACTTTGACAAGTGATTTAAATTTAAAATGGAATTTTTTTCTTTAAAATGTTGTGCACATAGGATCCGGAAGATGTGTCATCAATAAAATAATGGCAATTATCAGATTTTATAGTGAACCTTCTTAAAATTTGTGTTTTATCAAAATTTTAATTTAAATCCATTTATTTGCATTAGTATTGGTTTCGTGTACAAATATTATTTTAATATATTTATTTCTTTATCTTGTTTTTCGACAGGGTTTACCACTATTGTCAATTCCGAGAATAAAGCAAGATGGTTACTAAAATTGATTTTAAATTGAACTATGAAATTACCAGTCACAAACACATTTAAAAATAATGGATGCAAAGAAGAAAATCTAAAATGAGGTTTTGACTGATTTGTATAAAATTTGGCCCTTGCCCTTATATCGAGTTTTGGACCAGTAAATATTTATCGTTCTTACAGTGATAATAAAATATTCTTCAATCACGTACGAATGCCAATCTAAATTGTTCACTTAAAATACTAAAATTATTTTTTCCTTTAAAAACATCTATTTCAATTTAGGTTCGAAAAACTAATCTCGTTAATTTGTCTATTTCAGAACCGAAATTCAGGTAAATACAAGGAGGCTGTGAGGAGTGGCAGCGTGGACTCGGCATCAATAGCAACAGAGAAATTTGAATCTTTAAGCTTTGACCCCCCAAAATAAATTCCATTTGGATTACTTTTTTTTTATAACGTCCATTTATTTTGCTTTAGCAGATCGACCGGATCAAGCAAAGAGCTCTTATATACATACATGTGATACATTTGAGGTCTGCACTCTTTCTCTTACAACCATTATTATCTTAAAGTGGACAAATAGAATTTAACTGCAAGCATTTCACAATTATTACTATTAATACTATAATATAAATAATATACATATTTAATGTAACATTTTTAACCACTAATAAATTTACTATGTACTGCAAAAAGGGTTTTTATTCAAACTGATGGCAATCAAGTTTTTACGAGTTTTTTTTTTTTAATATTATTGGGCGATAATAAAATTTAAAAACAGTTTATTAAGAGGTCACTAATTTATAAACTGAATATTCCTTATGAGAAGAGATTTTCAAATAAATGGGTATGGTTATATTTTCTTTAACAATTAAAATGCTAAACTAGTCATGACATGTATATCTGCTCCTGGATCATCCAGCAACCGCTCCAGTATTGCATCGTCTTCAGTACATCAACCGGGCATCTCCAAATAGTCTTCATTTTGCAACTTACTCAGTGATTATTTCATTCCGGAAAACGACCTGCAGTTTGCAAGACATGGACAGGATATAAAAAATGTTTAAAGGAGTCTTATGAGAGACTCCGTTACAATACAAACTTGTATTGCTGGTAATAAACTAATAAAAAAATGGGATGAGGTGCTCGATTTAAAGAATTTTCTGCGTTTTGGGATAAAAATTTATAAAGGGGACTAAAAGATGAACCTATAACTGTGGGATCAGTACCAGTGAAATTAGACGTTGTTATCCTAAAACTAAAATAAACTATTTTTGAACAAATATATTTTTTTCAACAAACCGGATCTCTTACAACCTTTTCTTAAAGTTAGACATTCATTCTGAACACTTAAAAGTAAGAAATAAATATATTAATTTTCAAATTGCGCCATTTGTGAGACAAAATACGACATTTTGTGAGATGGAAAAAGTTAATTGCATTTGAATGTTTTTTATGCAAAACATTTTCGATTCACAGTTTCATAAAAAAAATAGTTTTTTGGTAGTCATCAGTCTTTCTGAACCACCTTTCTCAGTTTCCCCTGGTACTGGAAGCCCTGGAAAAGGTAAATTGATCTTGCATTGTCTAATTGTCATAATTCTAACCCTATTATTTAATTTTGGGACTTCTATCCCGTTCTGATGTAGAGCACCATCCCTGTCCCGCATAAAGGCTTTTCCCATATATTTATCGGTAATTTCAAATAAATAACGAACAAAATTTACACTCTCTTTCATTTACGAGAGAGAAATTTTGGTCTAAAAACCCGAGAGAGGAGGATATAACGTAATTGGTTGATAACTCGTGAATTTATCAATTAATTCCGAAGTAAATCATCAATCAATAAGGTTTCGAGAGAGGAGAGAGAATTTTTGAGCAATTTATGTGTTTTATAGTGATCTCTTTTTCGCCAACGTAATTTTCGTATCTTCCTTCTCACTGATTGTTTGGAGATTTTTGTTCAGTTGCATGCTATTTCAATAAAACGAAAGAGAAAAAAAAGAAGAAGTCTTCTTCTTGTTAATCGCAAATAACTTGAATATGTCGAAAGAATAATTTAGTAAAATAAAAACAGAAAAATTGGTCGGGAAAACGTGGTTTGTGTATTTTGGTGGTGACGATATCGATAAGAATTCGTGAGTGAGTTTCTGAAAAACGCAAGCCAGCGAAGAACCTGGGCTCAATTCCTGTGAATAGAAGTAGACCTCCGCGCGACCACATTGTAAACAGACAGAGAAAAGAAGTGAATATAACGAGGAATAGTGCTTCGAAAACACCACAACCCAGGCAACGAGAGACAATTAGTCATCCAAAAAGTCTGCGAAATGGCCGATGTTTTTGATTTCGAGCTGCACGATGATGAATTGGCGCAGAAAAATTTGGGTTGCTGCGAATCAGATGACGACATTATCGAAATCGATGATGTAAGTACAGTACAGTGGAGTGAATATTGGTTGGACAGACGGGGCCGAGCGAGTGACCCTGAGGCGATTTATTAGGTTCTGCTTGCTGTTGTGGGCCCAGAGCCACCATCACACATTGAAAGCACGTTTTGGATTTACAACGAAATTCTACCTGCCTGCCGCCTCTACTTTACTTGGTAGTTTTGTTGAGCCGATTAGAGAGACGAGAAGTTGGAAAAACCAGGCAAATTTCGGCCACATTTCATCCCTCCGCCCGCGTCGTCCCATACTCTGTTGTTTGACTTATTGGCTGTGAGATGGTGATAATAGAAAGGCTATGGATTTTATTTTTAGAAACATTAAACACTTTGGTGTGTATTTTTGTGTGCCGCTTTTCTGCCTCATTTAGTTGTGTGTTGTTGGAAGGTGAATTCGAATAAGTTTCTCAGAAAAATCGCCTCACAGATTTGACTGACTGCCGCCTCCTTTTTTCCTGGTAACGAATAACAACAACACAGAGGAAAGAGCAATTGAGGGAAAAAGGAGGAATGTCGCACATTGTTTTGTTTTCTTCCAAATTTAAAATGCCCAAACAGAGAAAATGGATTCGCTAGGGTTTCTTTTTCTCTACTCTTCTCCACAATACAGTTGGATTCAGGTAGCGGGTTTACTAATGGCTCTAATTTCGGACGCAAACAAACGGGTATGATAATTATCACTAGAATTTGTCAAATTTAAGGCCGGCAACAGCCAGCGTCTTCTCTGGCTTTGTGGGGCTCGTCTCGAATATCAACTTCCAGTCAACAAGTTGATTGATTGAGAATTAATACTAATGCATTGGACCAACTCAATTTAATTTGACCATCCCTCCTCATCAAAGAAAAACAATGCTATTTTGTAGTGGTGTTCTCTAGTTAATACTGTTTGCTTCCTTTAATATTGGTTATTTTCTTCACTTAAAAACTGATTACATTTATCTCAGTATTCACACTTGAAATATATTTATTGCTTTGCTTTATCTAGCTTTATAATATTGATAAGAACTGAAATTCTTGAATTACAATTGCAACCTGTCGAATTATGAAATCAAATATGGCTGTAATGCATTCTCTAGTCGAATATCTTTTCACAATGTAAAGATGTATTTTATATTGACCAAAGTATTTTGAGGTAATTAATTTGTGGCTTTAAAGCTCCTTCATTACCTTAAAGCGAAATACTTATCACGTTTTCACTAAATGGTGACAAATTTGTTTTGGTTTCCTTTTCTAATATTGTCCAGAGCATTCGTAGACTGATTTTGGCGCAGAAACTCGAGGTCATTGTCCATACTGAATAATATATTTTTAAAAGTTGTTTTCTAAATAGAAGTAAATAAAAAACACATTGGATCAGCATGTTGGGGAATGATTAGGTAGACAGGTGCGTTTTTAATGGGGGAGGAGGAGGGAGAGTTCTTTGTTAATCTGGAATTTCTGATGCGACGTGGAAAACAACAAAGTCAAAACAATAACACGGGAAAGCACACAACCTCCAATTAGCAATTACTCACTTGTATATCGGAGAACGTGTTTGTGGCGCTCATTTTTACTACAATATGTTAGCCTGGCGCAGTAGAACAGTAGTATAGAGTGTGTGGAGGGCACGTGTCCGATTCCTGACACTGTACTGCTCTTTCTAAACTAACTATACTATATAATATTTAAATAAATCCACTTCCGTGATCGATCGACGATTACTTTTGTAATTTGTTGCTGTTATTGGCAGAGAGTGCAAAGGTCAGCACAAGATTATTTAAATTCAATTACTTTAAAGTGCATTTGTGTCATTTGCTTGTGGTGGTCGATTAGTCGGGCCGCGCATAAAACCCTAATTAAATTTCACATTAGTAGTTTACGGCGCAATAAATGCAAAGATTATGATTGTGGTGCCTGTCTGCTTGCTACTCCACACTAAGTTCTGGAGGGTGGATGAGATGGCGACACTGTTTGTGCCAATATAATTTGTGTGAATGATAACGAAATTTCAAAACTCGGCATAAAATAAAAACAAATCGAAATATTTGTTTCGTTCAATGTCAGAAAAAGTTGAATTCATTTTCAATTAACTTGTTGTTGGATCTGTTATTGACGGGGCTGTGATGATATGATATGCCCACAACTGATAATACGCTAAAAAATAAAGTGGACAGCCTACAATAGGAATGAAGCAAGAGGAGAGAAAGATACAATTTCGATCTCAATTGATTGTGGACAAGCAATTTAATGATTTTTGATTGGCGTAAGTTCTTACAAAGAATGCCCAGACATTTTTTTTAGATTATTAATAAAAATATATTTCACTGAGTTAACTGAGAGTGATTTAAGCTGCACAACATTGTGATTTCAATTAAATACGATTAATTATCTGAAATATACTTTTATTTATACAAATTATATATTGAGAAGATTAAACATATTGGTCATCGAGAATAATTGATTTTTAAGTGGATTCCAAAAACTACTTTCGCTTAAAATTAGTGGAATTATTTGTACATTACGCAAATAATTAAATGTTTGCAATTTAATGTGATTTCTAAGGAATGATGATTGTATTGTTATTATGGTTGAGAATTTTGAAGCGGTCCGTCCCGACGACGGCGACAAATTCTTTGTACAGTGTCGCCTGGTTTTGATCTATAAACAGATTTGTGCGGTGCGCGCGGGCTAGCTTCTGTGAGTAGTCTTAGATTTCAGGTTTTAAATGATTGCAAACTGGGTAGTAGACAGACTTATACTTTCTTGTTTGCCAAGTGAAAGGGAATTAAGAACGACGACGACAACGTCGACGAAAGACTGCATTATAGTTTACTGTATAATTAAATGGAAATGACGTGAGCACAGAGAGGCCGGATGTAAATTCCAAGAGTGGTTGGATGGAAATGATTGGCACGTTGTCGTGTGACCAAGAAAAGTTCCAACGTGAAACCGAATACCGCTCTACTTTAAACTCGTTATTATAATAGAGCGAGAGGAGGAGGAGGAGGAAGAGCGCGGGGGAAAATGAATAGTATTCTGATAGATTGGCTGGCGATGTTGTAATAGAAGTATTACCGTTGTAATTTGATGGGGCTCTGGAGCACCGCAATTGCTGTATTAAACTACGATAGACAAGACGATTAAAACTGTGTTGGTTGGGCTGCTGCTTGGGTTTATGAATGAATCGAGAGTGAAATAGAATATGTAGTGTGTATTATTTTGATTGCAGCCATTCGTCACACGATATCCATGCAATTGAATCAGTCAGTGGCACAGCACACAAAGCAGAATTATGGCTGGCTGTTTTTTACTACTACGTTCGTTCTCATCATAATTTTTGTTTGCTTTATTTGTTCATCGTGATTATTGATCATTGCTGGGAAGCACGTGTCCAGTCCACTGACAACAGCAGCAACAAAAATAGCAATTGAAAACGGCAACCAAATTAGCTCTTGTATTTTGAAATACCAGAGCTCAATTCAAAGTGTGCACTGTAATGTACAAATGGTGTCAAGTTGAAGTTGATTATTACATTACATTGGTATAGAAAACTGGTAGTAATTCTGGTGGACGACAACGAACAGCGACTCTATGGCATGGTTATGGCAGGCAGCATTCCGAATGGGAACATTAACTGGTGGCATTATTGTTAGAATTATATAACAAAATCGTATACTCTGAATATTTAGTATGGGCGTGCACAAAAAGTGCAGCGGCAACACAGTTTTGCTACTGACATAATTCGAAATTTATGTCTGTTGTGACTTGGATGGAATGTTTCTCTTTCTCTCTGCAACTACTAGTATATAGTTTAGTCTCTGTGTATTTGTGATTTTATTTGAAGACTAGACGAAAGGAAAATTGTTTCACATGCTGGCTGACCTACTTTTTTACTAATTGGTCGCGCCACAGAGAGCAACATTGTGTTACGTACGGTATATTTTCTATAGGCGGTTAACTTGTATCAATGGAGAAAATGAATGAAACGTCCAAGGAGAACGGGGGTGGAGGTTCTTCTACTACCGGTTTGGTGGGTATTTTCCCAAAATTGAGACTTCTTCGCAGACAGGTTCATTAATAAAATTTTTAAATACAAATTCCGGACTGCATTCTACTAATTCATAAGCATAAAATTTTCCGTCAATTGAAAATTTAAATATGGTTTTAGCCTAAGATCAGAGTTGTCTGTGCTTGCAAAGTTTTGGTCAGCTATTTTGTTTAGTATTTATCTGCTTCTATTTTTTCTTATCAGTTTGTGTCAGTTTTATTTATAGCTCACTTTTATTCACTTTGGCCAATCGTGCTCTAATTTGCAGCATATGTTATTCAATTGTGTAATGATGACAAACCACTTTTGAAATAAGGGCATGTATGCATAATATGTATAAACTATTAAATAAGTAGGTCAAGTTCATCAAACAAAGTTCCCAAAGTCTTGATCTCAATTTGGGTTTTCGAATAAAAGCACGAATACGGTGGATTATGCACCTTTCATAACAAAAATTTTATTAATTATCAAAGTAGGACCTTAAAATCTCATTATAAAAGTATTAAATTCTATAATAAACTTTGATTCAAAATTGGGATTTTAATTTTGTAATATGTTATGTGGGAAATCCAGTTATTTCCAATATTGTTACATTTTAGTTGTTGGTTTTTCTCCAATGAATTACAGATTGTAAAAGCATTTAAGCTGGATTCTATAAATAGTTTATTATTACAGGAAACTGAAAAGTGTAAACACATTGGAATTACAAATTTATCTAATATTTTCTATTTCTATCTCTATTACAGGTGGATCTCGAGCCGGCCGTTAATATTGATATAAACGCGGAAGCTGAGTAAGTTGGCTATTGTGAATATGACCTTGGGAGTGAATTAATTTACGAGTTTCCCTAATTTACAGATTAAATGGGGCGGAAATTTTGCAATTGTCAGAGGATATGGTTAACCCGAAGCGGACAAAGTTAGGACCACAAGATTTCGAGCTGAAAAAGGTGTTAGGAAAGGGTGGCTACGGAAAAGTCTTTCAGGTAGATCTATTGAACTAATTAAAAAAAGGAAATTTTTAAATTGTGTGCTGTTTTCATTTTCATGATTATAATTGGCTTAATATTTGTTAATTTAGCGAGACTTTAGAAAAGTAGATTTTTTGTTGTTGTTGGCTTAATGACTACATGATAAGAAGCTGCCCGTTAATAAGTCGCAAATATTATCAGTACTTGGCGGCCCGCTCTGACATAATAACCCGTAATTGAATGTGGTTTTGTTGTCCAAATCAAAATAACCTTGAGAGAGAAAGAGGGGTCTCTAACCCAATAAATGATTTCAGGAGAAAAATTATGTCATAATATTTTAGAAAATAAACATAAATTGGATTTAGATTTTTATAAAAATATCGAGATTTCAATTGAAGTTAAAAATGGTCTCTCATTTAATTATAATTCTGTATTTTATTACAAGAAAATTGTAGTAGAGTAGTTGGTTAAATAGAATTGCAATTCATTATAATTACTCATAATTGAATGTCAACTAATCATATCCCCCCTAATTGGTCCTCCATGTTTTTGGGGTTAGGTAAAAAAGGTAACTGGACCAGATGCAGATAAATTTTTTGCTATGAAAGTGCTGAAAAAGGCGACCATTGTGCGAAACCAGAAAGACACTGCCCATACCAGAGCAGAAAGGAACATTTTGGAGGCCGTCAAGGTAAGGAAATTGCATTAATCTGTCTGTGTGGAGAGACTAGGAAGGTAACATGAGCGTCTCTTTTTTCGTTTCAGCATCCGTTTATTGTGGACTTGGTGTACGCGTTTCAGACATGTGGAAAACTATACTTAATTTTAGAATATCTGAGCGGGGGCGAATTATTTATGCATTTGGAGCGCGAGGGAATTTTTCTAGAAGACACGACTTGGTGAGTTCGCGCCTCTGCTCTGAGAGAGGAGAAGAACAAGATGATGAGATTCTAATTGTTTGACGCGGGTGTCTCGTTTCAGCTTTTATTTATGTGAAATTATTTTGGCGCTTGAACATTTACATTCATTAGGGATTATCTACAGAGATTTGAAGCCCGAAAACATATTACTAGACCCGGAAGGACACATCAAGCTGACCGACTTTGGTCTGTGCAAGGAACACATTCAGGAAGGCATTGTCACACATACGTTTTGCGGCACCATTGAATATATGTAAGTGTTACATGATGTAATAAAAACTCTCCCCTATTCATCCAAGTGGCCTTGATACTAAATATTGGCCACTTCAGCCGATTTATAAGGGGGAATATTAAAATGTCTTTCTCTAACACCAAAGGGTTAGCTCGGAACTTGTTGGCTTAACGAAAGACGACACAAATGATGAATTCCGAACCAGACAAAAATTCAATTTATATTCAAATTAAATTCAATTTAATTCTAGGGCTCCGGAAATATTGACACGAAGTGGACATGGGAAGGCGGTAGATTGGTGGAGTTTGGGTGCGCTGATGTACGATATGTTGACTGGTCTTCCCCCCTTCACCGCAGAGAACCGCAAGAAGACAATAGAAACAATTTTAAAGGGCAAACTCAATCTGCCCGGATATTTAACGTCAGAAGCGCGTGATTTAATAAGACGTCTAATGAAGAGGCAAGTGTCTCAAAGGTTGGGAAGTGGGCCCACTGATGGAGCCGCAATCAGACAACATGCGTTCTTCAAATCCGTCTACTGGCCAGACGTCATCAGCAGACGATTGGAGCCCCCAATCAAGCCCATGTTGGTAAGAAAATGAAGATTATTTCTCATGTTATCCTAGAATTCTCCCTCAAGATCCTGTAATGTCCAATCGATCTTGTTATATATGCGACTAGGTATAAAAATTTCTTAGAGAGCAATGAGTTAAGATTTGTTATAATCCTAATTTGGGTCTCAGACAAGATACATTACCATTTAAGAAATGAGCTCCTCACTAAACATGATGTCTCTTTTTACAGAATAGTGATGATGACGTCTCACAGTTTGATACTAAATTTACAAGACAAATACCAATCGACTCGCCAGACGATGCCACACTCAGCGAAAGTGCGAATATGATATTCCAGGTAAGAAAATGACACGATTTATTACTTCAATTTCTAAATAACACCATATATTAAATTCATTATTTAGATTTATATCTTTGAATTTCTTAAATGTTTTATTATTTGAATTCCAATATTTGTAACCTAGGTTTTATATGAGAATGAAATCTTTTATTGATTTTTAAAGAAATATAAACAGATTCCCTAAAATTCATATTTTAAAATAATTATTAAATTATGTATTAGAAGTGTGCCAAAATCTATAACATTGTTTCTTTTAAAAATTGTTTTAAAGTGCATTTTACCATTATTGAATTGAATTCACCTGTTTAAATAAAACTATAATAATATTTAATAAAACTGCCCAATTCATCCAAGTGGCCTAGATATCACATATAGGTTACTTCAGCCGATTTATAAGGGGATATATTAAAATGTCCTTCTCTAACACCAAAGAGTTAATTTGGAACTCATTGGCTTAACGAAAGACGACATCAATAATTAAAACAATTAAATAAATATTGGTTTTAGCAACGCTTTGTTTTTAATTAATCAATTAGAATGAATGTGCACTAAAAGAGTTTAAAAAATTGATAATTATCAATTAAAAATTAACTTTAAAAATGCCTGATTTATTAATTTAGATTGTAAATAAGTAAGTTTATGCATACAACATAATATTTAAGAGATATATGTTTATCAAAAGATAGATTGATTTTTTTATATTTCAGATGAATTTATTTTTTATTGTAAAATAAGGATGCAAATAATAATTATTTTTTTCTTAATTCTAGGGTTTCACATATGTTGCGCCATCTGTTTTAGAAGAAATGGCTAGGCCAAGGACGTCACAGGCTCGATCACCTCGACGGGCCAGGTATGCTCGGAATCCTTCCATGCGACAGGAGGATGTGGTGCTGACCGTTCCGTTCCCAGTGGCCAACAATTGCGAGACAATAACCGCGAATGTGGGAGGAGCCTTTGATAGAGATACTTTGCCTTCTGGCTCGTCAACAACGATTCCAACTCCCCTCCACAATACGACGCCCGTTCACAATCCTATGGTGGTGGTGCAACACGGCAACAACGGGACAGCGGCCAAAGAACTGAACAACCACCATCAACACCATCACCACCCTCATCTTCAGCACCATCTACCTGGAGGACACAACCACTTGCATCATCACAGTGCTTTTCCCGCCAGGCCCTCACCTCAGGACGAATTAATGGAAGACCCATCGCCGTTTGTCTAGTAAGTATTTTGTCTAATAAAGAATAAGGTTGTACTTTACACTTTGAGAGGTACAATTTCGATCGTTCACTAAAACAATATTTTTGTAATATATTTTTCACTTACTATTTCAGTAGTTATATATGTTCGCTATATTGAGTATTTTAATAGCCTTCTTCTAATGACGATTTATGATGTCATTGAAATAATCTTATTAAAATAATTTATACTGTTTAGGCTACCGTATAATTGTCTTTACTTCCATAGATCCAAACATTTATTACTAGCATCTTATTACAAAAACAAATCAAATCCACTTTTACACCTTTCCGTCATAAGACAGGAGTTTCAAGTTTTCATAATCAACAAATTTTCCAATGAGTTTTAAGCATATGATGTATTCCAAACCCTCGAATTGTTTCCATATCTGAAAATTGATTAGGTCAACACCAATAGAATAGATTATTTTGCATTTTTAAAACCTATTTGAAGCTCCCAGTTTCTGTGTTTAGGAAGGGTGTGATTTTAATCCTTATAGAAGTACATACTATTATAGGTCTACTATTCAACATCATTGCTGTTTATAAATAGAAATATGTTTTAAATAAAGATACAATTTTTGAAAATTTGGGCTCCAAGTGTAAAGTTTTATGTGAAACAACCTAATATTTAACACCCTATCAATAAGATATTAGGGGAAATATGTACAAAATGTCATAGGGGGTGTTTCTGGATTTTGGCTAATTTTAGCTCGCATCTGACTGAGCTATCTTGTAACCCAAATGGCTTTGGCTATCCTGCCAAAATTTGAACGCAATCAGTCCATGGGTCAGTGCCAGGGCCCTCAAAATTTTTTCCAGCGAAATGAGTTTTTATTTACATTTTGTTCAATTGAACACATTTGAACAGTTTCGTTAATTTACATATTATCCTGGTGCTTATTTTATCCATTAAGGATTCATCTTTGTCTTAAAATAAGATTTTCCAGAAATAGAAACCTATTTATATTTTTTTTTCAAAACGACATAAGGACAAAATGGCATACCGCTTTTATGGACAAAATGGCATACCTCAAGTTTTGCCTATAAGTGGTATTTATTTAATTTAGCCACACATATTTTGTCTATAGGTAGCCAAAATGCTCAGAAATTATAAGAACTCGACTCATCGTCAGTCCTGTAGGCAAGACAATATCGAAGTCGAAATGATACGAATAATTCTAAGTATAATGAAGAGAAATGTTCACGTTTATATTTTAAAGACGAGATCTGGACCCGGAAGAGGATGGTAAATGATTGGCATTGGGTTTACAGTTCTTGAGCATACGTTCCTAGACGAACACAGGGTTTTGTTTGCGAAATTATGCCAATAATAACATCGAATTTAGAGGTATGCCATTTTGTCAATACGATTTTAAAAACCGATTTTCGCCGTCTTGTTTTTAAAACTGTTTAATTTTGTTTCTGCTCATTTTTTGTAACGATTGGATATTAATTTTAATAAATAGATAACCAAACATGGTCACTGTATAATATGGCGTCGTTGTGTGCAACCCATAAAGAATTATGGTCCAAAATCAAAACACCATGCCATTTTGTACATACTTCCCCTATAATGTATAATCATGACAATTATATGGTAAAATTACATAAAAAAACAATCCTTTTCGATCGCAAAATATTAAATTTTCAGAAGAAAATCATCTTTGAATAAATTTAAAGGAGATATATTTAAAGAGCATTTTAATTTAATCATATTCGTTTGTTGACTTATTTAAATAAAATCCTCTATTCATCCAAGTGGCCTTGATTATATATATTTGCCACTTCAGCCTATTTATAAAGGGGAATATATAAATGTCTTTTATGCATTTTTGTAGCTTAAAAT
>JXOV01035816.1:800-11806 GCA_001014945.1 Clogmia albipunctata
ATTTTCTCATTATTCGAAATATGGGTTTCTAGACTTCCAAAGATAGTTACTGGCTGCCTACTATGATATAGCGACCCAATTTTTCGCGCTGTATATATTGGACATTAGATTATCAACTATGTCAATCTAAAGAAATTACTAAAAACTCTCTCTTGTTGGCGCATTGGGAGAAAATATGCCCCCTGTCGTAAAAGGATGAAACGGTATTGCTGTATGCTACCCTTGCCGTTTTTAATTATTTGCAACAAACTTAGTTTTTTTGTTTTATAGTGCAGACCTTTCTTCGTGCCAAAACAATTTAGATCAGATTAATACACTTCGAGATATTAACTAAAATTTAATCAAAGAACCCTGTCGTAAAAGGATGAAACGCAGTGTATATAAGTGTTCAAATTCAATGCTCTAAGTAAAATTAGCATAATTGTTGAGAAAATAAGTATTCTAAAATAATAAAGATTTTTGGACTAATACAATATTTATTAGAAAGCATTGATGAAATTCTTTTGATATTGGAATTAATTTATATGCATTTCATAAAACAAAAACTGTTAGAAACATGAAAAAAAAATTTTTTTTTCGTTTTTGAAACCGATAAAAGTAATATTGCAATAATAGGAAAAAAAATAAATAAAATTATCTAACAGATATTATTACACAATAGTAGGAATATGAATTAAGGGCATAAATAGATATACCATTTGATTTTAATTGGATATCTCGAAATTGATTATTGGGTTGATCAAAAAGTAAATGGCTGCAAAATTGATTTAAAATTGTCCTGATTACGAATTAAAAAGTACCTGGGGCGTCCACTGGGGCTTGACGGGGGATGTGGGTCGTGTCTGGCTCTTCGACCTCGACTTCCATATCTTCTTCGACACCAGGTGGCCGACGTTCGATGAAGACTTGGACTTTTGCATGGCCGCTGCATCGGAAAGGGAAACGTCTTGGTTACTGTGGACGGAACCACCGCTGGGCGACGGACTGTGGGGCTTGTCGGAGTGAAAGAGGTTGGACAGAAACTGAGTGCTCGAGTGGAAGAGACCGGTGTTGGCGCTGGTATTGGCTCCTGGAGAGGAGGGCGACGAGAGTGACGTGGGCGAGGGCAGCTGATTCTTGGAACCGGTTTTCCAGCGGGGCAGCGTCGTGGGTCGGACTGGCTTGTCCTCAGTAATGATAGGCGGGTTCAGGGAGAGCTTGGTCAGATAATCAAGAGAGTGTACAATCCAGTCCTCGTTCGTTTGGCAACCCTTCATGTTGCCATCGTCGTCCCCGGGCATCGAGAGCTCCCCCTTGGCCTTGATGTTCCTCAAGTTGCGGTCGTAGTTTATCCTCTTGAAGCGATTCGCCTGGTCGTCCTTGGAGCTCTTCTTCCGCGCCATTCGCAAGTACCGCTTGATTGTGTCGCTCACGGACTGAGACACGTCCTCGTTATCGATGCTGCTCTTTCTTCGCAGGGATCGCGAACTCGGTTCCGGTTTCTGTTGCTCCTGCTGCTGTTGCTCATAGAGCTCGTCCTCAAGGCGCTGCTTTTCCTCCTCCTCACACTTTTGGCGGTACTTCGTAGACAACTCCTTCAGATTTCCCTCGGGAATCACCTCCGTTTGTGTGCCTTGTGTCTCATAAGTTATTACTCTACGAGCCACTGGCGTCGAAAGATTCTGAGCTTCTGATGATTCGTGTTGTTTAAGGGCTACACCCCCCTCCCCTGTCTCACTATTCTCCCTCTGTGAGTCCTGGATCGCCTTCAGAGACACATTCTGGTCCTGTCGAAAGTCTGAATTTGACGAAGAAACGGTTTTACTGAGGTGGATTTCTATGCTCGTGCTCTTCGCGTCGTTCCTTCCATGACCCAGACGTCCAAACAGGCTTAAATTCGACAGGGAGTGTAGACCCAGTGGATGCTGATGTTTGTGATGCAGTTGGCTGGTCTTCTTCAGCATTCTGTTGATCTGATGTTGGCGCAATTCGTCATAGATTTGGCGCAATTTGATTTTGTCAGTCAGGACTTCTGGGGTTAATTTCTCGCTGATGGCCGAAAGAGGGGACATTCGATTGGTCTTGGAATACTTGACCAGACTATCATAGAGTAGGTTTTTAGAAGCCGTGCCACCTGGCCCGTAGCGAGAGGTGGAGGATGTATTTCTCCTCGACTCGTCTATTGATTGCAGAGTTGGTTGCAGCTTTGGCAAATGGGGACTGATGTTGGGTTTTGTGTGCGTCGACACGAATTGCAGTGGTATGCTGGATGTCTTTGAAGTTGTAGTCGTGGACGAGGAGGTGACAATAGAAGAGGTGGAGGAGGACGTGGAGATGGGCTGACGAAAGCCCATTTCCTCATCAGTTATGTTTAAGTATCTTTTCAACAGATCAATCATCAACTCCTCCTGCTGATTGACCTCCTTCTGCTCGAGAATTTTGTCGTCCGCCTCATCAGCAGACCCACTCTTAAGCGACGAGTGTCCCTTCTTGAGGCGACGTCTCCGCCGTCCTGGAGTGGCCAAAGCTCCCGGATAGGAGCATTTCCTCTTCCAGATCAGAAATCGCGGTTCGTTTCGACATACTTCTTGAAAGTACTCCTCAATCTTTGGCACATCCTCCGCTTTATTGGCTAATCCCTCTGGTATCAACCGACGTCCAGCATCGGTCATGTACTTCCACGTCTTTCTCGTCAAAAGCCATCGTTCTTTGGTAGAACCCCGTTTAATGTGCCTTTTCTCCTTTTCCTTGATCGATCGACGTCCCATAGCTGCTGGCTCCTTGCCCGTGTCCTGCTTCTCCACATTCAGCGACGTGTTGGACCCGGAGAGCAGGATCTGAGTTCGTTTGGATCGCTTCAAGAATGGACGATGTGTCCGAATGAAATCTCCCATCGTTCGATGCTCCTTATCTAGACTTTCCTAATCGCCATAATCAAAGCCAGAAACCACCTACGGAAAGACTAGCCGAACTTGATCCAGCAACGTTATGGGATTCCCTCCTCCAATGTAAACAACTAAACAATGTCCAAACTCAATCCACCGTTGTAATTGGGTCAAAATGTGTGTCACGATTGATATGTCTTTAACTTTCCCACCCGGACTACCTCTTTCTATGATAGTTATTCAGAATAAGAAAATTGGAGGGGACTTTTTGAAATCACCAGGCGCCCCTTTCGCACCTTTCTCCACTTGCGAAACTATTAATGATCGTTCGGCCAATTCGATTTCGATGGGAATTGCTCCACTTAGGATTCCCGAATTGGAACCGTGTCTATCTAGTTTTCATGGAAAATGCGAGCCAGAGACTAGACTAGCGCTATTTATTACCCACACACAGAGGCTCAAATAAAACCACGTCTCTGCTCTGCTCTGCGCTTAGGTGTGTCTGGTAATCGGCGGTAAATGAATGCTTTTCAAAAATGATTTCCTCGCTGCGAGTGAGCGGAATGGTGAAAATCACATGATTAACCTATTTATAGAATCCACCAACTTCTTACCGTTTTTTAAAAAGCATTTTGATCAATTCTCATTCAAAACATGGTTTGCGAAAAAAGATTCTTTCCTAAAGAAGACGACGGTTCAATTTGGTCGAATTTCAGCCAGTTGTCGATGATATACGGGTCATTGGATAGAGATATTTACTACGAGCACTGATGGAGAGCAGTTAATATCCATATCCTCTGAGATTCGAGTCGTTTTGGAGCAATTTTCACAGTCACTCTGTTTAAATTGTCGTCACTTTTCCACCCACTTTCTAGCCTAATTAACAACTGCTCCTCCGGTATGTGCTGGAGATCCACAACTGGACCGACCTTTCCAAGACCCACAAAGTTCGGCACCACACTCAGTATAGCCGCTTTCCGCGCACTCACCAAGAACTTTGAAAATATTTCAGTTAACAGCAATAATAGACTGACAATGTTTTCGTACAGTGTATCCGAAAATATTTTACAAGAACAAATTTTATTTTAAAATTTGTGAGAAAAATTCTCTGTGTTTTCGTTTAAGAATAATTCGGCTCTTTCTGTTAAATTTAGAATTTATAAAAACATATTTGATCATCGCGGCGCGATCATCGGCGGTACTGCTGATGACTCTGACTCTCTCCTGCCTTCGCGCGCGCTCTCTTCCTCGATCGCTCTCTCCGCGCGCGCGATTCTTGCGGTGGTTTCACGTGTGAATGTTTACATTATTGGCAGATAATCGAATTCATGATTTTCCACTCGTAAATTTTCCGCACAAATACCACGGCAAGGCTCGTTTTGCCTCCACACACGATCAATCGATCGCTCACATTTTGTGGAGAGCAAATAGTGGAGTGTCCAGTGCGCGGACGCCCGGTGATGGTCGATCTCAACATAATTCACTCGTGTCGTTATTCCTCCATTCTTCGTGTCTCTGTCTCTGTCCACACAACTCCTTCTCCTCCTCCAAGCCACACACAGCACTTGCATTCCTTACTACCTCTTGCATACTTACATTTGTCCTTCATTTACATTTCAATGTACTAACTACTGCTGACGTTTTAAGATCTCGATCTCGTCTCGAAGCCTTCAAACAGGCTCCTCTACCAACACCTCACCCCAATATTATTAATTCTCACATGCATCTTGGCGCACTAAAACACACTCTCTACTACACTACAACAGTTTTATCACATCATAAATTTCATCTTCCAGATCGCGCGACAGATTTACAAGGCTTTGTGCTTGTTCCTTACATTTCGATACTATTTTTGCAGATTCTAGTCATTCGAAATTTTTGAGAACTGTCGCTTCTTCTTCTTTTTCGTCAATTTCTATTTGCGATCACACTTGATCTTATTGATCTTGTTTGAAACTCACAGCACATCGAATTTATCAAGTATTTTGGATTTAAATCCCGCACTACAAGCACTATACCGAAATGACTGGTGTGGCCCACTAACCCAACAACAACAACCACAAAATAAGAAAAGAAATTATTAATAAGCGCACGTTAGATTCAAGTAACAAAAGTTATTTTTGTCGTTCTACGGGCAAACTGTTGTTCTGCCCGATTCAATTTACTTTTATTTAGACTTGGAAAACGGGAAACTCTGGCGGAATTGAAAGAATACCAGATGATCGGAATCAGAATGAGACAAGTATAATAGTAAAAACTGTTTTACCTATTTTATTGGCACAAATAATAATTTCTTAACTTTTACATCCAAAGCATACATTTGCAGATTTTATTCATACATACAGCTAAGAGGAAATTTATAGCCCAACTAGCATAATTTTTATTTCTACATACCTTAATTATAAATTTATAAAGCAATTGAAATTCTCTAATAAATGATAGTGGTACTTTTACAAAATATCAATTTTGAGAGAAAGGTGGAGATTTGCGCGAAATCAAAGCTTCCTAGTGATTACTATTGTAAAATCAAATTAAAACCAATTTTTGTTGATAGCTTATAATATTTACGTTAAATAAACTACAATTTGTTGGAAAATATGTTGACCAAGGACTATGAAATTTATTGGGTAACAAAAAAATAGAAGTTAATTTCAATTGAAAGAAACTTTTAAGAAAATTAATAGAAAATTGACTGTTTAAAGAAAACCATATTTTTAAAGACCCACTTTTTTACTTTCTCGGTCTTAATTGAAATGCTTATTTAAACTTAAAATTAAAACTATTTATTTAATTCAACGAGTACACACACGCGACACACTCAAGGTTAACGATCGTGCATATAACAATATACAGAGCTAGAATTTAGAATAGATGTGATACACCGGTACAGAAGTCTTTAATATAGCATCTTAATAATAAACGCCTATTCAGAGAGAGTAAAAAATAATAATAATTCCCGACAAAAAGGGAAGAAAGCTTTATGGTCTAAGGATTGAAACTCGATGTTATATGGTGTTAAAAGTTCTTGAATATCTTATGCTATCGTACACAGAGGTTCATTATTTTGATTATGTAGGTCCCTCCAACAAGTATAAGATCCTTTACATACGAGCAAGAAAGCAAAGTAAACCTAATTTGACAACGAAATGGAAGGTCATCACAAATACCAAATAGCGAACTCATGGGAAATCTATCGTCAAATCTTTATTGGTCACCATCAATAGATAAGAATCTTTATAAACAGCATCCACGAGTTCTTCGATCTTCCTCCATGAATTACCTTCCAAAATCTAGATTAAAATGTTATATACTATATATTTATCACACTTTAGTATAAAACTTATATACACATATATCCATTCTAATGTAAATTTGTCATGACAATAATGTCCAAGGCCTTAAAATAGTTCTTGGGTACTAATTTATTTCTTATTCAAATACGATTTTCGCATACGAATAACATAAAAATATATTCAATCGGTTTCACAGTAAGGTGTTTACTGTTTTTTAAACGAAAGGATTATTAATATATATCTCTCTAATTTAATCACTCTTTATCAAGAGTCAAAGTGTGTGAAAGGGCAACGACAGCGCAATAAACTGAGAATATATACTTTCACTGCGAATAAAGGAATTGGACATGAAGTCCATCTCTTTGAAGTTACAGTGGACGCCGCTTATTAAAAACACGGTTACTAGGGACAATCGCTTTATAGGGTCAAAATGCCTAGGAAGTGACGATAACTCAGTCTTTTGTTTACTTTTATTAACACAAAACTTGACCATGTGTCCTATGTTTATTTATTCGAGTGATAGAGTGAAGACAAAAAGAAATATCGAGAAAAAAATCGTCTGCTCACATGTTTGTGTTTGCCGATTTGATGACAGTGTAATAGTTTACACGTCTCTCTCTCTCTTGCAATTTTTTTTGTCTTCAATAAATTCACCATTACATACAGAATCATTTTTAATTGTTGAATAGATTGCTAAATAAGTTAATGTATAAAATAACTTATCTCATTCACAGTCCAGCCATAGAAATGAATGATTTAATTATTTAGGTCTTATAATAAAGGTTTGTAGTCACTAATTAAACGGCTGTTAACTTTTTTCAATTTGTTAAGATTAATGTATAATATATATAGGGGAAGTATGTACAAAATGGCATGGTGTTTTGTCTTTTTATCATAATTCTTTATGGGTAGCACACAACAACGTCATATTATACAGTAATCATGTTTGGTTATTTATTTATTAAAATTAATATTCAACTGTTGCAGAAAATTAGCAGAAACCTAATTAAACAACTTTAAACACAAGTCGGCGAAAATCGAATTTTTAAAACCGTATGGACAAAATGACATACCTCTCAATTCGATGTAATTATTGGCATAATTTCGCAAACAAAACCCTGTGTTCGTCTAGGAACGTATGTTCAAGAACTGTAAATCCAATGCCAACAATTTACCAACCTATTCCAGGTCTAGATCTCGAAAAAAGTTCTTTAGAGTTTATACGTCAACATTTCTCTTCATTATAATGAGAAGTATTAGGAAAATTTCGACTTCGGTATTCTCTTGCCACCAGGACTCACGATGAGTTGAGTACTTATAATTTCTGGGCATTTTGGGTATTTATGTACAAAACATGTACGGCTTAGTTGAATAAAAACCATTAATAGACAAAATTTCTGATATGCCATTTTGTCCATACATCAAGTATGCCATTTCTTCCATATGTCGTTTTGAAAGAAAAAAATTTAAAAATAAATATAAATATGATTTTAGTTTAAGAAAATATTATTTTAAGGCAATAATGTATCTTAAAGGGATAAAATAACCACCAGAAGAAAACATTAATATGTTCAATTGAACTGAATGTAAATAAAAACTTGTTACGGTGAAAAAATTGTGAGGGCTCTGACATCTATACGCATGGACTGAATGCGTTAAAATTTGGCAGGATAGCTCAGTCAGATGCGAGCTAGAAATAGCCAAAATCCAGAAACAACCCCTATGCTATTTTGTACATATATGCCATTTTGTACATATTTCCCCTATATATTATCATTCAAGAAAAAATTATTAAAAAAAATTAAATTTCAATACAAAAACACAAACCAAACTAAAACGATCGTCAAAAGCTCAAGTTGGCAACATTTGAATTGGCTATAGAAGCTTGAAAGCGCTCTTCTGCTGAAAAAGTAATATAGTGTTCTCTTTTGCACTTATTTATTTGATGTAAATTATTTATTTCGACCGATTCCAATTGATACCAAAATTGAAGAAAGTAATTTTCGAGAGCTCAATTGGTATTTTTGGATAAGTTGTAATGTTCTGCTATTTGTAAGTAACTGCCAGTCTGATTTAATTATTGTTTTTGAGTTTCCCGCCTTTTTGTCCGCAGAAAGAATCGTTATAATGCCGCCAGTTCTTTAACCAGCTCCCGGAGCGGAAGAAAGAGTTATGTTATGATGACTTGGAAAAAATAGCGGTGGGTAATTAAAACCTTTTGAGTTAATTACTCTGGGCTTTTTCTTGCCTCTTATTCTTTGTAAAGGTCTTCATTAAGCTTTTGAATATGCTTCGGCAAACTTAATTCAACAAATATAAGCTATGTTAATTGGAGCGAAAAAGCTCTGTGCGCATGCTTTTGCTTTTAAATTTTCAACCAACAGATATTAAATTAAATAAATATGTACATTATTTTAATAAAAAAAAGGCAAGATATCGTTAATTAAAAATTATTATTAATACTACATTATATTTCGTAAGTTTGGTGAAGGGTTTGACGTCATAATTATCGCTAAATTTGGTTTATTGTACGAGGTAGAGGCTGCTGATGTCACACAAACATTTATATTACCTAAAGGCCAAATGTCTGTGCGGAGTAAAAACAATAACTACTTTTATGCCTATGTTTATATATACTGTCGAGTTTGGAAGCTTTGGGTCATGCACTTACTTAATATTTGATTGATAATTTTCAAAGTTTTACTAAGTTTTCTGGGTCTGATTTGTTTACTCAATTTTAAACTATGTTTTGGTGGTTGTTATCAATATTTTATTGAATTGGTTTAAATAAATTATAAAAATAAGGAATATAAATGAGTAATTTGAAGAAAAAAACCTAATTTGAATAAAAAATTATTATTGTAAAAATGAACTTTAATCATTAAAAAGTAAAATAATTTTTAACTATTCCATGCGAGTGCTTTAAAGACAATCCGAGTGTTTAATAATGCCTTATCTTGTTGTAAAAAAACTATTATGAATTTTTGTTGCTTAAAATTGATATTATGACACTCAAATTTGCTCTATCAAATTCGTTTTTATAGCACAAGTGCTTTAAAGAATTGTTTAAAGCACTAGTGCTTTTTTATTATAAAAGTGTGATCTCCGTAAACAAAATTCATCAATTTATACGAATGTTACTTTGATACTGGAGGTTTTACTGTAAAATATTGAAGAGCTTTTACGAACATTGACGAACATTATTTCACGCTGAAAGCTCTTTATTTCAGATTTAAGTGATGTAAACTTTTGCAGACTTAACACTTAAAGCTCTTTGCTTTTGGCGTGAAAACTTTGCAGATAATAAATAAAAGTCTCTCTCTCTTAAGACGGAACTGTTGATTTGGAGGTGTTAAAATAGTGAATTTGTAGTTTCTTAAATTGTGTGCAGTATTTCCTAGTTAAGTGGTTTGAAGAGAGAATGATCTGGAGTATAATAACACTGGTGACTTTGGGTTTTCCCAATCTACTATTGACTGCGTCCTTGACTCCAAATCGGTAAATGTTTGGCGAGACAAATTTCGATGAATTGGATCGAAACATTGACCACAAAAGCGGTGATAATAAACAAAAAATTATTTCAGCGATGGACAAACAGCAGCGACCAGTGTTCTGAGGCTGGCCCATAGAATGACCGACGATCTGATCAATGAGCCGGGGAATGTCGTTCTCTCTCCACTGAGCATCGCAACAGCCCTGGAAATTGTGCTGTTAGGCGCGAAAGGTCAGACCTATGACGAGCTGTTTAATCTCCTGGGCAGTGGACAGGCCGAGGACTCCACTGTCCACCACCACAACTTCAATAAACTGACCAGAGCGCTGGAAAAGGCCAATATTTTCACGGGAAATGGATCGAGTGAGCATTTTGTGAACGTCGCCAATGGGCTTTTTGTCCAAAATGGTTTCTCCATTCGTCCCGACTACCAAGACGCCATCAAATTGGCCTACGGAGGAGAGATCTTCAATGTGGACTTTGGAGACTCCTTCTCCACAATCCCGTTCATCAACACCTGGGTCAATAAGAGCACTCACGGCAAAATCCAGGACATTGTTCCTTCGCAATTGGACAGAGACACCAAAGTTTTAATCGCATCCACCCTCTTCTTCAATGCTCAGTGGAAGACGACATTCTTCGATTCGGCAACATCCCCCAAGCCATTCTACATCGATGGCAAAGACAATCCCCCAGTTTCAGGTAAATTTGTATTGATTAATGTAAATACTACTAACCTTTTCATCTTTTAATGACACTGACTATAAACAGAGAGCAATGTTCGGTTTTAACCAGTTTATCTTCTTCTTTTTTCAATAAAAACAATTTTTATGAATCAAATCAATTGTAATATGAAATTATTTTTTTGCAATTCTGTATGTGAAGTGCCACATTTTTTCATCAATCTCAGTACGTGAAATTCTAGTTCACAAAAGGAGTGAAAAAAGTACTTTTTTTCACTGCTTTGGGTGAAAAAAAGTACTTTTTTTCACTGTTTTGGAAGACAAAAAACTAATCATATTTCACATATTTATCGATTTATTTATTATTTCAAAGATTATTTAATAACTAAATATGTTCCAATAGCTTCCGCCAACTTCATTTTAAGCAAAACTTATTGTTAAATCCTAAAAACTGGACCTGAAATGAGTTAAAATGGGTTAAATACGAATTTGCTTGTTTCACTTACTTTTTGAGTATATCTACACATTTGAGTCCAATTTTGAAGAATCGTTAATTAATCCATCTTATTTTGGAACGGAAGTCGGTAATTAAATTGAATTTTTTCCCTTTTTTTAGTCCAATTTATTTGTGAGCTGATTTGACACATCGATTTTTTCACAGAACAAATATTAT